>CP136886.1:7352126-7424626 GCA_033000465.1 Sciaenops ocellatus
CGACAGGACTGTATCTATTGTCTTCTGGTGTGTGCATATGTGTGAGTGAAGATGTCTCCGTCTATGTGAGAAATGCCGTCATTACCTCCCTCATTAGTGGTGCAATGATCACCTAAACTGAGTCTCCGGCTTTGTGTGTTACCGTGTGTGTGTTTGCAGCATGCAGTGTGAGCTCGTGTTTTAATGTGTCACACTGTACGTCTGCACGTCTGTCTCAAACACGCCTGTGTGACATGAGCACGTGTTAAATGTGTGTGTGCGCTGATGAGGTTTTATTTTTTATTTTATTTTATGTGTGTGAATGGACCAGTGGCGGGCGGTGGGGGGTTGTCATGAGAAATTACCCCCATGGACTACAGCGGCGAGGCTGTAATTCTCCGAGGTAATCACAGGGAATAATGGCAACAGTGGGACACCCGGGAATCTAATCACTATAATCAGAAGCACTGGCTTATGGGCTCAAATTCCTGCCTTGCTATCTGCCTCGTGATGAAGCCTGCTGGGCTGGTTGGCTGCTGCAACATGATCAAATGATTGACCAGTTTTCTTTCTCTCTCTCTCTCTCTCTCTCTTTCTCTCTCTCTCTTTTTCTCTCTCTCTCCATCCTTTCTTCTTCTCCTTCTTCTTCTTTCCTTTCTAGTCCTCCATTGTGGTCGGGGAGTCCCCTCTTCAGAAAGAACGGAGGAGTTCTCCTACAAGGTACCGTTTCACCTCCGCAAGTCTCCTACTGTATGTGTGTGTGTGTGTGTGTGTGTGTGTGTGTGTGTGTGTGTGGGTGATCCCCCGTCTGTTTCTTCCTTTCTTTCCATCTTTATTTCTTGCTCTTTCTCTCTGTCTCACCCTCTTCCTCTCCCCCACCCCCTCCCTCCCTTCTCCCTCCCTTCCCTTCTTTCCCTCCACCCTCTACGGATGTGCCAACTCCAATCATCTCAATTCCAAATCCCTCTTTTTAGAAGCGCACCTTGAGAATACCGAGTGCTGAGTTCTGACACTTGGCTCGGCGCCAGAGGAGGAATGCTTTTTTTTTTCCTACGGAGGTGTATTTGAAAGTTAAAAAAAAAAGAAAGAAAGAAAGAAGTGATGGAGACACAGCAAGAGAGGGAGGGAAAGTAAGGAGAGAAGAGAGAGAGAGAGAGAGAGAGAGAGAGGAGAGAAAATCTCAGCTTCAAAACTTTAGAGCTGGGGAGCAATCCCCTTGCCTCCTTTCCTCATTCAACACCGCATACAGTCTCACTCTTTTTCTCTTCCACACCTCCTTTTTCCCTGTATTTCCCATTATTCCTCTCCTCTCCTCCTCTTCCTCTCCCCCCGCCCTCCTCCCTGGTGGCTGGACGGCAGTTTAAATGGACATTCAATCCCAATCAGGGAGCACTCCGGGAGCTCGCTGGGCTGCCGAGTCCTAAATGGAGGGGGAAATGGATACATTAGGCGTCTGCGGCGCGCCCTCCATCGCCGCTGATAATGGAGTAGTAATGGTCAAGGAGCCGAGGTTGGAGAGAGTGTCTGAAAACCTGGACTCCCCCTAGACGCACACAATCTGAGAGTGATGTGTCTGAGTGGCCGGACAGATGGACGGATAGATAGACGGGAGAGGGAGACAGTCCGGAAGGCCGAGTTGGAGTGCACATGTGACAGGGAGAGACGGGAAAAAGGAAACTTTTTAAATGTGTTTCTGAAAGGAGAGAGGGTGCTGAATGGATTGCGCGTGACATTCGGAGGCAGCGGGGAGAAGGAAAGTTGTGACAGACAGCCAGAGGCAAAGACAAGGAAAAAGTGGTGATGTGTGTGGGGAGGGAGGAGGGTGGAGGTTGGAGAGGTGGAGTGCAAGAGAGAGTGAGTTTGGGGCTGTGAGTGCCCTCCGTTATTACTTCCATCTCCCATTCCCAGAGCTTTCAGAGCTTCTCCGCTCTGAGCTGATGTGGACTGAAATCCGCCTCTCCCTGTGGCCCAGCACCGGCTCAGGATGAACACAAGGACGATGCCTGGCAGCTGTGTCCTTAATCCAACCCATCACCCCAAAGTTCAACATTTAATAGCTCTAAATTACAAGGGGATCTGCTCCGCCTAAGTGTTTCTGTTTTATTTAAGCACTTAGGTCACCTGCTGTCATTTAATAAGGAGCCTTGTTTCATTTGTAGTTATTTAGAAACCAGTTCTAAGACTTTATTTATCGTAAAGGAAGCTAATCGAAAAAAACTGACCAGCTGTTAAATGTTTAACTGCAGCATATCAGCACATCACACACCACTTTGAAGGTTCAAACCTTTAGGCTTATGTCTGTTGAACTACATCTGTTTACAAATGATCACCCTTCAACTTTCCCAGAACAGTAAAGTCGGAATATTCTACTCATGATTTTTAGATTAAAGCTCGTGTTGTTGTTTGTTTGTGTTTTTTTATTGCGACTACAGACAGCAAGAGAGCCATTTTAATAATTCAGACGTTTTAGCAGAAGCTGAATTCAAGGGGCAGTGGTGGAAAGTGACTAAGTACGTTTCATTTTGAGCTACTTCATACTTAGACTCAATTACATTTCACAGGGAAATATTGCACTTTTTACTCCACTCCATTTATTTTGTTAAAAGTTACTGTGCAGATTCAGATTTTACCTACAATGATAAGTTGTTATTACATAAAGTTAAACTTCCCAGTAGTTGTAAGATAATGATAATTAACTTCACCTCAATTCAACCTACAATATTAAACAGCTGCTTACCTGTTAGTGCATCAGTAATCATGATAATCCAGGATTATGCATACAGTACAGTACATAATATCAGGGATCATTCTGCCTTATAATGAGTACTTTTAATACTTAAGTAGATTTTGCTGATAATACATTTTTTTTATTGAAGCAGCATGGAAGAAATATTCAGATTCTTTACTTAAAAACCAGTGATGCTTGATTACAAGCAAAGTCGTGCATTCAAAATTTGTTGTGTTATCAACAATATGTACTTCCAATATCAGAAGGAAAAGTATGCACATAGTCCGTTAACTTAATGTATTAACGTTAGTGGGTTGAAGTGGACATCAGTTGAGCTCTTTTATTTACTGTTGGGATGTTAAAACATATTTTAAATCTTATATTAACATTATTTGTTATGCATTGACCATACAGTACGTTGGAGACTTGTTTAAAATCCTAAACTCCATCCATTTTCCATAACATTTTTCCATGCTTATCCTTAACAGGGTAAAACACACAAAATAAAATGGGTAGAGAGTAACATAAAATTAAATAAATACATATCTGTAGTTAAGTACAGTACTTGAATACTTGTTAATTGTAAGTAAGTATTCTTTTTCATCATAATATCACTACTTTTATTCACACAAAGTATCTGAGTACTTCACTACTGTACAGCTTGAGGACAAAATAATGGAAAAATAACTTCTGTAGTGACTTAAGCACATCATCTAGATTATTTTTTCCGACTTGACAAAGCTCTCCTCAGAGCCACAGAGGACATTATACAACTCTTTTCACTGAGGAAAGAGTGAAAAGTTGATGTGTCCCTTTAAGTTTCCAAGGCGATATGAGACTCTAAAAGATTTCCAAGGAGCCTGAATTATATTTGCCCAAGTAGCAGGTGAAAGATTAGATTTTTTAAAAATATACTTAAGGGAATAGACTTGTAAATCATAGAAATGTGCCAAAAAATTCAGACTAACTGCATGAACAGAAAAGAACAGGAGGCAGAAGTTGAATCTGGCCAGTGAGAATGTAAGAGCATAGATGTTTTGCCTGATATGACCCGTGTTTGTAGCCGTGTTTAAAAGCCTTATTAAGTTCCAGTAAGTAAGTGTTGCTTTTATTTTGCCCCCATCTCCCTCCCGCCCGCCTCTCCTGTAAGTCGTAGCACACGTCAGTCAGCCAACCACTTAGACGCTCAGCTGGAGTGTCAGATAGACAAGCCGGTTAGCCATCCAGTTAAACTGCCAGCATTCACAGCCCACCAGCAATCCAACCAGTCAGTCAGACAACATTAGTATGCATCCTGTCCTCAGACTCTGTACTCAGTTTAACACACAGCAGCCAAGCAGATAGACAGGAGGGAGTGGAGGGTTGGGGGGTGTTTTGACTGAGCGAGAGGCCACTTTCAAACAGTTGCGTTTTCAAGGTCTGCTGGGAGTGACCTTCGAACCTTTGGACTGTGTGTGTGTGTGTGTTTTGCGTCTGTTGGGTGCCTGTCTGCGACGCTTCTCTGCCAGCCGTGCAGAGACTGCAGCCTGCAGGGCCATGTGGAACTCATTTAACAGGAGAGCAGAGGAGGCTGAGTGCGTACACGGCACGAGAGCGGAGAGGGGAGGGAGGCTGAGGGCTCCGCTTGCCCTGGAAAACAGGCAGGCAGGGAGACGGGCGGCAGGCGAAGACGTAGGAAGCAGACAGAAAGGCAGAGCGGCTGAGCAGACGTAGGAAAAAAGACAGACTAGAGGATATTTTCTCTCCAGGAAAAAGGCAGACAAGCAGACAGACACCTCTTCTCTTCTGTATTTACATTTTTTTTCCCTCAGTGCGTCCTGCTTTCTGCTACCAAGCAGTGTTTTTCTTCATTCTTTCTTTTTTTTATTGCTTTGAGCTTGTAAAATGTATTGCTCAATCTCAGTGAGTGAGGACAGGCTTTGGGAGCACTGCCTGCTCCCCCCCCCACTTAGTTTTGTCACCTCACCTCCTTTAGCATATGTCCCAGGCTTTTTTACCTGCAGAGACGACGTGCATGCTCAGTTGGAGACATGAGTCACCACTATACATAGAATAGACGGCGAGATCGATAGAGAGGAGAAAGAAATCAACAAGAGAGGACGGAATTAGAAAGACAAAGAGAAAGGGTTTGCTGAGAAATCCAAACAGCAAAGCGAGGAGGCGAAGATACAGAACACGCACACGAGAGGAGAGTTGTCTGCGCTTGTGCTGTGTGTGTGTGTGTGTGTGTGTGTGTATCCAGGGTAAACAGTGGTGGTCAGGAGTGTGTCGCTGAGCTATGAGAGGCCGTGTCAAACAGAGCTTGGTATTTCCTTTCCTTCTTTTCTCTCTCTCTCTCTCTCTCTCTCTCTCTCTCTCTCTCTCAGCTTCTCTCTATCACTTTCTCTGCTGATGCATGATCTACCACTCTGTGGCATGTGGAAGGGGAGCCGTTGCTATGGCAACCCAAAGCCTGACTGGAGTGAGGTGGGGAAGGAGGGGTGGGTGTACATCAACCCGGGGAGACCTAATGCACTGCCCACACACACACACACACACACACACACACACACACACACACACACACACACACACACACACACACACACACACACACACATCCATGCAGTGAGTGATCAAGATTATAAAAGAGACTCTGTGCAGGGACCTACTTATAAGGTTATGGAGAGCAGAGCTGGAGATATCAGGGGCAGAGCCACACTAACTGGAGTCAATAAGATTACTGTGGACACAGCCGGCCCAGGGAAAAGCTACAGAAACACACCAACAATGACAAACGACAAACAGATCTATCATAATTCATCTCTGTGTGTTACAACATGAGCCCAATATACGTTGTGGGACGCTTTTCTGGGGGGCCTCGCCATGACAACTTGTATGTTTTAATGAGCTTGTGGTTCCTGGGGGTGAATTAAATTCCCCCCTCATAACATCAATCATAAATTTACTGAGATTGCAAACCAGAATTGGAAGAAAAAGAAGCTTATAATACAGTATATTGATGCTATGGTAAGACGTTTCCAGGATTTACACCTCAACAGATGCTCCTACGGCAGACAAAGCAACCAGCAGGTCATCATTTGCAAATGCAAACTGACCCCAGAGATGAAAATGACAGCTGTTTTAGTGAACTGGGATGGCTGTGGTGAGCCGTGTGCCTTGAGTAATGAGAACGTTTGGCTCAAATGTACACATGCACTCTTCTTGTCTTTCTCTCTTCTCTTCTGTTGTGCAGGATCTACAGTAGATTCACAGCTGTTGCAAAGTTTAAAGCATACAAACGATTACTTGTAGGTACTTAATGTTTGTTTTAATCCTATGGTGGTTTTTATACTGAGGCGTTGTTGGTTCTGAACCAGAAATCCCCCTGGACACACTGGAACCTTAAATGAATTCCTTGTTAAGTGGGTTCATTTTAAATATTGATAGCAGCAAGTTCTCTTTTTCCAGTAGTCTACACATAAACCTGATTCATTATAGCAAAAGAAAACATTCAGAAAAATCTAAGAAATCATTTTACACTTTCGTAAATGCTCTTTTTTGTTCTCTTGCTGAGAGTTAGAGGAGAAGATTGATACCACACATGCCATGTGAAGTAAATATGAGGCTACAGCTAGCAGCCTGTTAGCTTAGCTTAGCGTAAAGATTGGAAGCAAGAGGAAACAGCTAGCCTGGCTCTGTGTGGAGGTAAACAAATTCTGCATCCCATCACCTCTGGAGCTTACTAATGAACACATTATATCTGGTTTGTGTAATCCGCACAAAAACAGAACTGTAAAAATGTCATATCTTTATCCTTAGCAAACCTAAACGCTGTTAGCCCTAGCTTTATGTTTAGTGTACACGTGGGAATGGTTTCAATCTTCTCGTCTAACTCTTGTCAGAGAAAACATATTTCCCAAATGTCTAACTATTCCTTAAATGCAGGTACTTTAAAATCAGAAATTGAAATGTCACTGCAGTACAGAGGATGCACTGACAGCGACTACAGCTTCAAGTCTACCAGCTGTCAGATTGTATTAGGAGCGTTGGTAAACTGTGATTTTCGGGTCTCCCCACAGATTTTCAAATGGCTTCAAGTCTAGGCTTTGGGTGGGCCACTCGAGGACATTCAGGGATTTGTTCCAAAGCCAGTCCATTATCCTGGATGTGTGGTTCATGGTGTTGTGTTGCTGGAAGGTTTTCTTCGAGGACCTGCCTGTATTTGGCTCTGTTTGTATGAAGGTGCAGACGCTGCGCTTCCGCAGTGTAGTGGCACCAGGTGAGAGCCAGGCAATGAGCAGCACCTGGTTTTTGCCAGTTGAAATACTTGGCTTTCAGACCCGAGAATTCAATTTTTGTCTCATTAGATCAGAGAAAGCACTATTTGGTAAACTCCAGGTGGGTTGCCATATGCCTGTTTATTCAGTGGAGTAAAATGGCACTTAGATGGAGTGCTGTAAAGCTCTCCTTCTGGTAGGTTTCTATGAAAATTGCATAGCCTGGCCATTGGGCCTCTTTCTCCTCCCTGACCAAAGCCCTTTTCTGCCTGGTTGCTCTTGACCAGATGGACAACTCTTGGAAAAATCTTGGTAGTTCTTCTTCTTCAGCTTAATGAAGGAGCCCACTGTGCTTTTGGGAACTTTCCCAAATCTACGTCACAACATAGTCCGATCTCGGAGGTCTTTTCTTTCATCTTTCATTTCTTTAACACATTCACACCGAACTGAGGGACTGATTAAGACAATGTGCGCACCTCTAATTAATCTCCAGTTTGCCTCCAAGTCAAAGTGCCTCTGGTAAATGATGTATCTAACTAGAGTTAAAAATAATTTACAGTTTAAGACTAGAAAATTGGGGTGTCATTTAGCTCGGTCGGTGGTGCGTCCACCCCATGCACAAAGACTCAGTCCTTGCCGCGGTGGCCCAGGGTTCGAATCCGACCTGTGGCTCTTTCCCGCATGTCATTCCCCATCTCTCTCTCCCCACATTTCCTGTCACTCTTCAAGCTGTCTCTGTCAAATAAAGCTCAAAAAGGCCAAAAAAATACCTTAAAAAAAAAAAAAAAAAAAAAGACTAGAAAATTGTCTGGAATAATACTTAAATACTTAATAAATGTATAAAACAGTTCTTGTTTTCTTTGTGAATTTGGAGTATTGTATCTACGTTTGTAAGTTTTGAACATGACAAACATATCAGCACTCTCAAATCTGTGAAAATCTGTGGTTTTGTCCTTTAAGTTGCAGCCACCTGCTGTTCAGCACACAGCATCAGACAGGCTGGATTTAGCCAAGCCCAGCGGTCGTTGGTAATTGAATGATTTGCAGCGGCCTTAACTCATTTATGACGCTTTCCCGCTCAATTTAACCTTGCCTTTCTCATCAATATTGCCCTGTTGGCCTCCTCAGACGGTCAGTGAATGTTCATCGAGCTGCTCCCGGGTCTTATCGAGGTCCGACTAGGTTTTGGAGACGCCTCCTCTGTGTTTCCTTCTCACTTTGAAACCGCTTTGTGTGTTGTATGTTACTAACCTTGCATGGATCTGTGTGTGTGTACAAGTTCTTATGTGTGCTACTTTCTCTTTTAGTTCCTCGTGGTGTGATTCAAAATGGCGCCCGTGTCAGGAGCCAGGCACTCTTCCCTGTGATAAGACCCCTACCTGTAAGCCCCGTGGGGAGCAGAACCTCGGCCATAAGGTGGGTAAACTTCTGCTCCTGTTGCCCTCAACCATGCAATTATTGTCAGTCAGGGCTTTCCCTGCGCAAACACATTCCCTCGCAGACATACACAGACACACCCACGCCCTCATGCACACATACACAGTAGCCTTCAAAAAAACACAAAAAACACACATACACAAAACAGACCTCACGCCGAAACTTTCCACTCAAAGTTTACATAATTACATCTTTATTGTGTCCAAAAGTCAGAGGCATTCACACATTCCTCGCTCTTCAGAACATTTTATCCAGGTGTGTTTATATAACGGTCACACACACACACACCCGGACACACACACAAACAGGTTTATTAGAGGGAGAGGCCTTGTGATTCAAAGAACATTCGGAGCATGCATGGACATGCACATCCATCATAAGAGCATAAGAGTATGATGGCCTGCACCGCATAATGAATTAAACATACCCAAAGTCTCACTAAAGGTATGCAGTGAATATTTGATCACCGTAAGGGTTGCATGTTTTTCTTATAAGATATTAATATGCTAACCCTCTCATTCCGAGGGGAGAAAATGTCCAGGGGACAGGGCACGCCGCTGAAGCCTCTTTTGATTTATTGGATGTCAGAACACACCCCTGTCCTTTAACGCCTTACAGAGAAAAGTGTCTTCTGACTAATAGAGCAAAATATGTGTAGCAATATTATGTGGGGGCTGACGTATAGTGGACAGCAGTTAAATGGCTTCACTGCAAAATTGTCATTCTGTGTCGTTCTGACTTTAGAGCTTTCGCAAGGTCCTTTATGTGCTGAGCAAGTTTAGAAAGCATGAGATCTGCTCGAAATGCACTGTGTCATTTGAAAAATGCATAGGTGGCAATCTGAAAATGAGTCTGCTCATTTCTAAAAGGAAAGACTGCCTCTTTTTTTCTTTTTTTTTATGGAGATGCAAGGTTTTAATCTGACCTGAGACATAGGACCCGAGGGGGCTATTTGAGGGTGATAGATTATCGTTTTTTTTTTTTTTGCTTTGCAGCCAAATGCAGAGCAAACTGGAGCAGCTTCAGTGGAGTGAAGCGTATACAGCCTGGCCACCTGGCTGGCAGTGTGACAGCAGGAGTAACAATATTCTCTCCCGCTCTGTGTCCTTGCTTCATACAGATCATCCCTGGGAGATTATCTAAGCCGAGGACAGGACAGCCCATCCCGATACTCTCCTCCGCCCTGCAGCGAGGACCTCCAGGACGACCACACTTACAGCACAGCGAAATCCCCCAGCAGGCTGGGCTCTTCCCAAGTCGGAACCCTTTCCTCCCCACTGGACGACGACGACGACATCATCGCCGTGGAAATCCAGTCAGACGTCAAGCCCGAGCCACGGGAGATCCCGCTGGATTCTCACGTCACCACCGCCGCCGCCACCTACATTTCCCAGCAGCCCCTGCGCGGACAGAGACGTAGTTCGGGGGCGGGAGCTGGGACTCTGGCGGGGAGCAGTTTGCCCTGGACCAAAAACCGAGCAAGGGGCATTAGCGACACGCTGCCGCTGAAGAAGCGGCGTGCGGCGGCGGTGGAGAAGCCGCCGGAGAGCGACGACGAGGAGATGAAGGAGGCGGCGGGGTCGCTGCTCCACCTTGCGGGGGTCAGAGCCTGCCTCAACAACATCACAAACCGCACCGCCAAGGGCCAGAAGGAGCAGAAAGAGGCCCTGAGAAACTAAGACACACACATAGAACAAGTACATAGTCATGCAAACACACACAGACGGTTAAACCACGTGCACACGCACACACACACACACACATTAACACACATATACAATACACAAATAGGTCAACAGGTAACGTTACTACAGCATTAGTCTCAACGGACACTTCTCATCTCCCTCTATCTATCTGCAGGGCATTAGGTGAATCCTACTTATTTGTGGCAATATCAAAAATCTATGTTTTCCTACATGTTCAGCAACACTAACATCAATGGGTATTTCTCATGTGTCTTTGTTGTTTTTGTTGTTTAAAAGGGGATGAAAGCCATAAAAAAAGCATGTTTTGTCACTAATTTGGACAAGTTGAACACGACAAAGCCGAATCACATTGAGGAGCGCACAGTATACGAACACAGAAGATGGCTGTTTGTCTTACCTGTTTGTTTCTATGTGAATCTGTAGCAATCTCGCAGTGATGCCAGCGGAGACGCCAGCGCCGACGAGACGGGGCCCCCCTATTTGACGAGGCTTAGGGCTCTCTCGGGGTGGCCGCCCACTGGCATCACTCGCCTATACATCCACGAGCACAAATGTGAGACTGTGCCAAAGATAAGCGACCAGGTTGCTTCATGTAGCCGATATGACAGCTGACAAAAAAAAAGAAAAAAAAAAAGAAGAAGGCATAGTAGTAAAGGAGAGCTAGAGAGAATGACCTTAAGTGTCAAAATAATTGTAAAACCCAATGTGATATATATTCATGCACTTAAGATTATTTAACGCCACTTATAATAGAAGCATCATGGGTAAAGACATGGTTTATTTCAAGAGCACTCATAGTATTTAAGAATAGATATTTTAAAATAAAAAAAAAGGTCATGTTTATCACCATAGAGATGGATAGTGTGCCGGGTCTGAGGCAATATCTCCTTCATTTTGTTGTTGTTGTTGCATAATGTAAACGTCCCTAAAACTTCCCCAGTACTTCTGTCCATAGACGTAGACACCTGGTATAGATATCATAGCTACCAGTAGCTACCACACCTTCCTATTCATTTGACAATGTCAAAGAACTATATACATAAACTGTGGGTTTAGATTTCTGTTTGTGTCTGTTTACCCTCACTCTACCCTCATAAAGATATAAGCAATTTGTCCCGTGTGGACAACTCTGTAAAAAGGTTAGAAAATATTTTATTTTTTTCCTTTCTTAATTGAAGCAATTTGACCTGCAGGACTTTCTCAGTTATATTGCATGGGTGCTTGTAAATAAGATAAAAAGCAAATCTTTTTTATTCAAAGATCATGTAAGATAAACGATGTATTTAGCATGAAGCATGACTTATTTTCATATAAACCTTGATCCTAGAGGAAAGAAAAAAAGTTTTGCCGCCAATTCTTATACCCGTGATTATATTGGATTTTTTTTTTTTCTTTGAATCTTTTTTGGGTTCTTTTTTTTTTTTTTTTTTCTGAGCGGGCTTTCAAAGACACGTCTTCAGGGAGGAACGTGGGCGATCACTCTGCAATTAGAGGCCCAAGGGTGCCACCTCTGGGCTTCGGGTTCAGGCTATGTAGGCCAGCTGAATCACCTCTTAGGGGTGGGCTTCCGTCTTCTTCTGCCTGTACAGTGATTTTTAGGTGTTCAATGTTAACCCCAGTGTTATTTCAGAACACATCTGTAGAGTGTGTGAGTTTGTGTGCCCAGGGACACACACCCTTTAACATTGTGCCTGCCTGCCTGCCTGCCCTCAGTACCTCTGTTTGTCATGTCTCGGACATGTTTTGACAGAACGTTACCTGTCTTTATTTATAACAGTATTGTTTTTTTTCTCTCTCCTGTGTGTAAATGTACATGTGTCCTTATTTTCCATCGGCATTGTTCAGTGTAAATGTATGGATCAGACGGGCATGGGAAACTTTGTAGGTGTCCTGAAAGAACCTCATATCTCCAAAAAAAGGCTACTTTGAATTGAAAAGAAAGAAGAATGTAGGAGACGGCATAAATGACAAAAAAAGTTTGCTTTTTCATTTAAATACAGTATTGTTAACTTTTTGATTACCTGCCGTGTGGATGCCAACATTGCACACGCTCATATATTTATCTCAAGAGCCCAATCTGGAGATCAGAGGTTGTTGTTTTTTAATATATTTTGTCACTCTACAAGGTGTATGTGTACCTCACTTTGGGTCATGAAAACACTGACTCGATTGAAATTCACGAGGGCAGTAGTGAGCTTTGACAGTTTTGCATCAGGAGTACTGCACTGCCATTATTCGGCATACTTTTGCTGAAACAGGAATGCATTAAAGTATTAATTTTTCTCCCCCCTCACTTGCAGAGATGCAGTGCATAAGATAAACAGCTTTATAGGGGGAAACCATAGGCTGGGTTTGGTTGTAGCAGCAGAGTCACACAAGGTTTTATTTAAGCTGTTGAGTGATTGTCAGCAAGCCAAGCAGGCAAACAAATGCATGTCCCATCCACTGGTACAGTCTTTTGCCACCTGTAGCATGCATCACTGGCTTTGCATTTTGTATGGTATCCATGCCGACATATTAAAAAAAAAGGCTAAAAGGAGACACTGTCAGTGTTCTTGTTGTGTGCCATCCGTCTCTCGTCTGATATCTGTCTGAGTGCTCCCGCGGCCCGGGTCAAGCACTCTCCTGTATTTGCAGTAACAATCCACCGTTGTGGTGAATAATAACGTGTTCAGCTGGCAAGAGGCATGTCGAGGGGAGAATGTGTTGCTTTAGCAACCACCTTTTTTCCTTTGACTCACTTGGTGACATGCAGGAAAGATGAACTCCTGACCTACGGGTCCTGGAAAAACAGAGCAAGACATAAAATATACTTGGGACATTTTTAAAGCAAAGGAAATATATTTCACTGCCTGAAAATCCCCCAAAAAACAAGTGTTTCTTTCAAATCTGCCAAACATTCAGTGAAACGCTCTTTAAAAAACAAAAAAAGGTTGCCATTTTTTATTTGTTGATGTTTTTATGCGCATTTTCATTTTCTGTTTTGTTTTCTCTCTTTGACAAAAATTATCTACAATACTGCCATTATTTTTTCGGTGACTATCTGAGCTGAATATTGGAAAGCCATAGGTTAGAGATGTCAAAATGCAAAACTGTTATTGATCTGTGAGATGTGATGCAGAGTACACCCAGGTGTTGGTTTTTTCAGTAAATGTTCAATTCTCTCCTTATTGTGCAATCATATTGCCAAAGAATGATTTCAAGACCTATTTCATCACTACATGTAAATATCAACGTTGTCCAATACCGTGGCAAAAAATATATAAATGTTGTTTTATTTTGTTTTCCATTTTCTGAAAAACTGCAATGATGTTTATGTGATGTATTGTCTTCCAGTTGGTTGCAATAATAAAAAATACAAGTTGCAGAAGATTAGTTTGGCTGTTCCTTTTGACGGAGATCAAAGAGAATGATACCCACGTCAGCTACTATGACACATTTAATAACGGCATCACTTGTAAGGCCGCTCAAGCAGCGATCTAATAATTTCTCCTCTGAAAAACTCAGTTAAAGCAGTTAAATATAGTAAAGGCTTACCAGAAAGCATATCATCCTTTCTACCCCCTCCCTCCTTTTTACCGCTTCAACATGCAACCCCCAAGTGCTGGCTTTGTGAGACTGGAGACTCTTTAATTTGCTCTCAAGACTGACCCCAATCATTAACCTCACATATTCCCATCAACAAGGGTCTTATCATAACCATGCCTTTTCCGCCAGTTAATTATTCATTTACTTATTCTAATCATTCAAGTTCAATACTTCTGATTAAAGTCAAACTCAGCTCTCTCCCCCCTGAGGGAAACAAGTAAAAGAGTTAAGTATACCAAAGAGTTTCTCAATGCCTTAGCAATCTGAGTGGTGCCATTTTGGAGCCGTGTGGCAGTGGAAGCCCATTCATAATTGAAGCCGAGACAGGCTTAATCTCGAGCCAGTGCCTCCCTGTGCAGCGCGCTCCCACCACCAACACAACTGGAGCTAGCAGCTCCTCTGTTGCTATGCAACTACAGCAAAGAAAAAGGGGGGGGGGGGAGAAAAAAGTGTGCATTCTCTAGATCTTTAGAGGGCATCATACTACTCAGTTACCGAGAGTGAGACTCAAAGGTAGCGACGACATGCCTCGGATAACTCAGCTTTATGTTTGATCAAATCTCACAGTCTGAGAAACACCCACCAGACACAAGCCTCCAATCATCTTTTTCACAGCACTTCCTTTTCCCTTTTCAAAGCAAAAGGTTACAAGTGAATTGAAAAGCATGTTGTCATCAGTGTCAGGAAGGCCTTTGATTTCCCCTCAGTGAAATGAATGAAATGAAGTCAGTTGTTGTCTTAGAGGAGGCACCATGAAGCGCTAAGTGGATTGATGCACGGAGAGCTTTGTGTTCCTTGGTCTATATCATCCATATCCACAGAATGACCAGTGAGGCAAGTTTCCATGGAGACAGAAGTGGAGGTAACGTTTCTCTTGTCAGCTTTCATTTACTGCAAGGCTTTATTGTTTTTTTGGAAATGTTCCTGTGGTAGTTAGGACAGGTGTATTTTGGATTAAACAAATAGAACCCATGGCTGTGGCCCAGGGCTTGTCCAAAAATTCACTACCCCCCTCCCACTCCTCCTTTATTGAATTACATGTAAAATAGTTGCCTGCTGTACAAAGTGAATGCATTGTGTGTGTCATCGAATCCAAGAACGAGAGCTTGTTTTCTGGACTCCTGGCATGTGGTGTGATCACACTCTTGTGGCGGTAAGATGTTACTACATGGAAAGTGTGTTTGAAACATAAACAAAGGCATCACATATTCACACACAGATGCACTGTTACATTACAGAAATTTAATATGAATAATAATGAACCATCAAAATCCACAGGTATCCATGGCAACCTCATGAGGTACACAGCTTCAGCTTTAGTCTTATGATGCTTTATCCCTCCAAGTTGAATTAAAATCAGACAACTCATGCAGCTTTTCATCCCATCAAGCCATCAGTGTAAAACAAGTTTCTCAAAGTAACATCCATGTTGAATCAAAGTCAGCACCAGTGGTGGAAGTGGAAGTTTTCAGATCCTTTACTTTACTTAGTAAAAGTAGTAAGGAGAAAAACTACATACAATATATCTACTGTTATATTGATTAATATAAGTTAAATCTATAAAAATGTAAGATACTTTACAAACTAATCATGTTTTATGTGTAAACATTTCATCTGCTTTGTAACTACAGCTGCTTTATACATTTAGAAAATTAAAAATGTATAATGTCCTTCAATAAAAAGTACAATATTCAAATGCAGTGGACGTATAAAGTAGTAGAAACTGGACATAAGTTGTATTTACATCACCTGATGAGTACAGTACCTGATGAAATGTTCTTGTTAGCACTCTAAAGTAACAATGGCTTTTTAAGTATCTAGGTCAAAACAAAAGTTGAAACACCTGAAAATGTAGCTCAGTTGAAATGCTTCCAGAGTAAGTTAGGTCACCACAGAAATGTTGATTAATGTCTGTTATAAATAAAGGAAATAGAAATTGTTCAACTGTGGTGCTTTAAAAAAGCAGCTGTGGAAAAGAAAGGGGACAGTTCGAATCAGGATCCTGTCCTTGACAATATAAAGTATTACCAACAAATGTGGACCTGTCATATTTTCACCATCAACTATGTATCTATTCACTGTGAACTCTGACCAATTTAAGACAAATGGCTTAAGAGTGGTATTATTACAGTGATCCCTTTACACTCTTTATCATCAGATTTGCAGCAATTTTTAATCAACTGGCTTCTAAAGATTAAAATGGAGTCCAAGTCCAAGTTTCTCTTTGCGGTTTATACTTGTTTAAGTGTTATACAAATCCATTATCTAGGCTACTGCTTTATCAATATTAATTGATACAATCAGGGTAATGGATTAAATGTAATCTGGGTTACATTATAAGATTACAAAAAATAAGCGACTATAATAAGACCAGATAACATTTGATTACATTTTCAGTTAGTCTATATCATTAAAAAATGGCAGTTTAAAACACTTGAAATGGTAGCCAATGCTCTATTCATTTATGAAAAGCACATCTGACATGGAGTTTCTTAGACAAGTGCTCCACTTTGTGGCGGCACAAACTACAGGTACAACTGTGTGTAGCCTATTCTCTCACACAGTGTTGTAGACAACACACAGCTTTTGTAAAGGTAATTTCATTTGATCAATATGGAAAATCTGAAAAAAATAATATTTGTGGAACTCTAATTCTTGTGGCTACATCCATTTTTGTAGTGTAATGTGCAATGGGCTATTTTCTATGTTTAATTTTGAAGTATCCAGATTAGATTACATGTCGTGTCTGTCTACAATAGAAATAGAATAGTAAATCCAATATTTACAAAAACTGGCATGTAATGTACATTCAGTAAATGACTCAAAGTAAGTAAAGTGTGTATAAATTATGGCTCTTGGTAGCCTGGGGTTTAGTATTTGGGTCGTCATATTTACAGTTGGCCTAATTCAGTAAACAAGATCACTGAGCATTATAAAGCTGATGCGCTGAGTTCACGTTTATTTTCCGTTCAACACATTTAAACTACATTTCCCAGCAGCAGTGTACTGATTCGTCATCATACTCCGCACGAAATCTCGCGATACGTGCGGCTTGACCCTGCCCTATGTCTCGCGCACTCGCAGCTCCATCGCTCAGTATATAAAGCAGGACAACGACGGAAGGAGGACGGCTGGGGAGTCGCAGCCCGGGATTGTAAATAAGACCGCTAAAACTGTGTTTTATTTACAAAAGTGATGCCGGCTGTTTTAAAATATCGTTCCCAGTTGTTTTAAGTCGTTTTTCGTAATTTTTGGCTCTATTTCTCGCCTATTTCCGTGTGGTTTTTACACTACGCGTATAATGGCGAGCTCGGCTAACTCGAACCCAGTGGTAAGGATCAATCTCTAAGGATTGTCAGCGGGGAAAAATGGGGGTAAAGATAATGGAAAGCTGTGGACGGGCTGTTTTTTCATTTATTTCAGTTACATGAAAATGCTTTAACAAACACTTCACTGTTATATCAAATAAAATGAAGACTTAAGTTCAGTCTATCGGCCATTTTAATCAGTTTTCGAAACTAGACTGCTCTTTCAGATCAAACCATCTGGTAAGACCAACGGCTAACGTTAAGAGAAGCTGTGTTTCGTTAAAAAAAATCAGAAAACAAGTTGAGTATTAGTGATGAAGATGCAGTTTTTAAGTTGTAAGTTATGGGCTGTTTGTCAGGTTAAAGCTTCTATCAGTTGGTGAGTTGTTTCATGGTAGTGTCTCAGAGGTTTCTGACATTTTGTGTATGGATCCATTCATTTAAAATGTGGATTTATCGCTACTTGATGTTTTCTGCTGTGACTTTAGTTAACGGTCAACGCATTGCTTGTGTCGATTATTAAAAGACGAATGGTAAATATAAGCTAAATTGTTTATTTTACATAATTTCTAAAATGCAGATGTATGCAAAGCACATTGCCACTATCCACTGCGACTGAATTAAGCTTATTTTTTTAAGGAAAAATTAAAGTCTTTTTAGCCGAAAGTCGTCAACGCTCAGTCATCATTGTCCACCATTCCACGACCAGAAGGCAGAATAGCCGTCCCAAACCACCACTTTTACCCATCTCATAACAATTTTGTCCCGTTCCCCACCGACCAAGGCCATATTACTTAGTTAAAGCTGACTACTGATAACCTATTAAACCGAAAATATCATTCACATTCCGCCACATAATGTACAATGTACGGTGCTGTCGAGCGCGCAGTTTGCCGCTCCGTAAAATGGCTTCCACGTCTCCCCTCGCTCCGGTTCTGGCCCTCCTCCTTTCTGCTGCCTGGTTTTATACAGCCATATTGGCTCTCTAATATAGACTGCCCGGGATGGGAAGGTGCTACTCGACGCTACGTCACCGGCTCTACATATAAACACCACACTGTGCTTTAAATAGTGGAGCAGACGGGCCGAGGGGGAGGGAAGCAGAGACCGAGGTCCGTGCTGCGGACATTGGGGACAATGCAGTGCAGTGAGCGCAGTGCGGTGGCCTGCGTGTCTTTCGCTTTCACGCTAACATTGTGCCGCTTTCCTCCGTTGTGTCGTAATGTAGACCTTTAAACGTTTGCGGTTGGTGTGCGCAATACATGCCACGGTATCCCGAGGGATATATACTGTGTACCTTGTTGGTCGTGACAGTGTATAGACCTGGTTCATATGGATTAGCATAACAAGCCGTATAGTGACGTGCATACGTTATAGCTAAATCCAAGGGATTATTTAGCATGGGCCCACAAACAGCTGTACACCAGATATTACCACAATAATTATACTAATTTTAGTTTATTTGGCAAGGCAAAATTATTGTGTTCTGTTAAACATGCTGTTACACCAGCTGTGAAGCATTGATGTCCTTTTATTAAACACATTTCTTAATTTCACACTCATTTCTTTGTAAAAGTTGGCAAATATTGATCACACAAGATGTTTTTGTTTTGTTCATAAGTGTATTCTTTAGCAAACAGTCATGAAAATGTTTTTTCTTTCCTGTGTTTTTTCCCTCCTCACAGCCTAAACTATACAAGTCTGTGATTGAGGATGTGATCAACGAGGTGCGAGAGCTGTTCCTGGATGAGGGGGTGGATGAGCAAGTGCTTCTGGAGCTTAAAACGGTAACTGTCCTCGGCTTTATTGTTCCCTTTTTATAGATGGAAGTGTGGCGAGGTGTGTGCCTCTAGCTCATCAAAGAGTAGGAAGTAGTTGGTTTTATGATTTCCCAAATGTCAGCTACTCATTTGAGAATTCCCCCTGTACAGTGAGTAATGACGTATATCTCTGTTAGAATGTCCTGGATGGATTTATTGTTTTAATGAAAGTGGTACATCACAAAATGTTTTTTAAAAGCGAGGAACACACCAATCAAACCTAATTCTAAAATACAGCAGCGACTGATTGTTCAACGCTTCACACTTGATAAATGGCGTCTGCTCTTTCCTCTCCTTTTCTTGTGCTTCAGCTATGGGAAAACAAACTGTTGCAGTCCAAGGCAGTGGAGGGCTTCCATACCGAGGAGCAGGCCCTGCAGGCCGCTCAACAGCAGCAGCAACACCAACAGCAGCAGCAGCAGCAGGTTCAGCAGGTCCAACAAGTCCAGCAGGTGACACAGCCAGCACAGGCCCAGCAAGTTATCCTGCCCCCCCAGCAGCAGCAAGGTTTGTCAGCACTACCACACTGTGGTGCTAAAGAACAAGTAATGAACATCTGTGAATGTCATTTCTGCAGTACACACCACAAAAATGTCAGTTTCAACAAGTCAAATTTAGCCTTCGATTCTTTGCCCACTGACAGTTGATTACTCTATTAAAGGGATTGCTTGACAGAATCTGATATTCAAAAAGAGCAGTTATTATGCATGACTGCCAGATTGGATTTTCAGAGACAGTAGCAGATTAAATAACTTGACCAAATCAGTGTTTGCAGATCTCTTTCTCTGTTTAATTTGTAAGGATATTATTAGAAAGTCGTTTTGGCTCATATTGATTTAAACATGTTTATCTCCACAGCTCCCCAGCAGCAAGTCATTGTTCAGGATTCCAAAATTCTACAGCACATGAGTGCAACAGGGATGGTAAGTAAATAATGCACATATAAAATGAACATAAAGTTTTAGAAAAATGTAGATTGAATGCAACAATCGCTCACATCCATTGCAGACAGATCGGATTCCCTTACTTACTGAAGTTGGTAGTGTACTCACTACAACTATACCATTGTGATTTGTTCTGCTCTTCACACTGCGGCCATATATAGCCCTCTGAGCAAGCACGCTGTCTTCCACTACAGATGTCTAATTTAACGGTTTTCACACAAGTCAGAGGTACTCATGAGTCAACAATAGGAGCTGTTCTTGCACATTGCCTGTGAGAAAACTTACAAGCACTTGCTAAATTTAATGGTCCCATATTTTTCAGTGTTCAAGTGTTTTTAATTGAATTTTTCATATCTATATGAAGGTATATTTGTCCTCTCTCACGCTTCTCTCTGGAGCTTTATCCAGAACAGGGTGTTTTGCGTTGTTTGTTGTATCAGACTTTGTTGTACGTTTGTTTGTCTCATTAATATTAATAAGCCCCTCTTCTAATTGGCTGAGTAACACACAGTCAGGTCAACCACAGGTAATGGATTGTACCCTACCTGGATGGTTGGTCTGGGTGGGCCATGCTGGGCTCATGGCTTCAGGGCAGTGACTGTATAGTTGTGACACCGCAACCATACAGAAGTCCTGATGGCTTGTTTAAAAGCACAGTTCATTTTTCTGTGGATACTTTGACAGTATTTGAATAGCATCCGGACATGCTGGAAATCTCTCTTTCTACAATATGGGCCCTGACAAGTTTTTTTTCCATGCACATATTTTGCAGCTAGTCAACAAGAAGAGAATCTTGAAAAACGTGTCTCTGCAGGCTTTTTCCTCAGAGCAGGAGGACTAGTAGCAGACAGATGGAGGGGCAGAGTGACATGGAAAGCAACAGAGTAGAGGAGAGGAGAAGAGAGGAAGAACCTTCAGAGTGTCACTCTGTAGCCTGGATTACAGCGAAGATAAAGCCAGAGATAATACATCCTCTTACATGCCCCTGTTGTGTCTCGCATGCACCGGCAAACACACCTTTCCCTTCATCGGTTTTAATCTCACACAATGGAGTCTCAACAGTTCCCTTCCTTTTGTACTTCCCACTCTCAAACAACACTTCTGTTCAGCCAGCCATCTGTTAATGTCAAGGCTCGCATCTGCGCTGCTGTAGAAGACCTTGTTTTTTTGTCTTAATTCTCAAACACCGTTTTTAAGCTTCACTTGCAAATCTCTAACCTTTCACCATCAAACCTGGCAGATGAAATGAACAGATGCAAATGAGTTAAGGCTGCTTTTATCACGACAGCCGAGGGAATATGAATATGAGCACTTCAATTGTGAATGTGTTTAGATATCTCCAGACAAATCTTCTTAACACTAGAGTCAGAAATACCTACTTGGTGTTAATTTGTAATACCTGTATAGAGCATTTACACCATCACAACCTTAAAACTGAAACTTTCCCCACATTATTGAACGCCAAAACCTTGCTTCAGGGCTTTTACCTGTGGACATACTTTGTGTGTGCGTGCGTACGTGCGCGCGCAAACAAGTTCTTCATTTCAGTCACTCTTCAAAGTGTGCTCTCCTTCTGTCCTCTAGAGTGCAGCAGCTACCGCAGCAACTCTTGCTTTGCCCACAGGGGTCGGCCCATACCAACAGCTCATCACCAGCCAAGGTTTAACACTCACACACGTTAACCTGTGCATCAGATTGCAAAGAAATTCTTGGTTATTCAAATTTGCCAAACGAAGCGCTCACGTCTGTTCTGTGCTCTCTCAGGTCAGATCCTGCAGGTGGTCCGTGCTGCCAATGGAGCTCAGTACATCATCCAGCAGCCGCAGCAGCAGATCCTCCTTCAGCAGCAGATGCAGCCTGGCGGTGTGCAGGCACCGGTCATACAACAGGTATGCTCCGTTGCACAGGTAGGAACAGGTAAAATAGGAAAAATAAACATAAAATGGGGTTAGATGTAGAGCATGGCTGCATGCATCTTGTTTATTGTGGTCTTTAGAAGGACAACCAACATCTCATAGTATCATCCTGCATCCTGTGGTAATCTGTTCATGACAAGTAAGTTAAGGAAAGCTGCTTGGCTTCATAGCTGTCGGTCCTCTGCTGTTGAAGCAGTGGAAGAACCAACTAATGGAAATAACAATTTGAACTATGGGAACAGAAATGCCATGAACGACATAAAATAATTCAGGCCGTTGACTACTCAACCTTCACTATTTTTCCCTAAGACATATTATCCATGACCTTTATATCATGATGTGCATCTGGTTGAACCATCAGTAGTAAAATGCATTTAAAATCCATCACTACATGCTGAGATGTAATCTTCCTCTCATTAATGCATGAAACAAACCGTTGAACCTGGTGAAACCTTTTAATTACGTCCCCTTGTTGCGCCCCTTCTGGTTTTCCGACTAGAGAATTGGTGGCCGAGTTGCTCAAAGTTCAGTTAAAGCTGACGATACCTTTGGGTTGAAACACGGCCAATAAGACAATACACACATACTTATGTATGTTATTCCTGTTTACTGTCTGTCCAGGTCCTGGCTCCTCTGCAGGGAGGCCTTCCCCAGCAAACAGGAGTCATCATCCAGCCACAGCAGATTGTCTTAGCTTCAGGAAACAAAGTCCAAGGCAGTACACAGGTCAGCATTTCTTCAATTCCTTCATTACGGATTAAATTTCATTTCCCAAATCTATAAATTCCATATACAGATGTTCATGCTGTTCTTTCAACACTAACTACCTAATTAGACTAATAACCTGACAATTACCGCTTTCTCGTCTGGGGCTCTGTTCTCGTTAGGTGATGCAGGCAGCAGCTATGGCGCAGCAGCCTGGTCAGGCAGCAACAGCTCAGGTCCAGCAGGTTCAGCAGGCCCAGGCTGCAGCCGCCCCACAGGCCCAGCAGCAAGGCCAGCCCCAGGCTCAACCCCAGCCTCAGGCCCAGCAGCCCCCCATGATGCTGCAGGTGGACGGCACCGGGGACACCTCCTCGGAAGAAGACGAGGATGAGGAGGAGGAGTATGATGAAGATGACGACGAAGAGAAGGACAAGGATGGGGGAGAGGACGGGCAGGTGGAAGAGGTGGGCAGCGGAGGAAACAAATGCTGTTGTTTAATGTCAGCTGTACTGCAGAGGTGGATGCTGTCAGGCTCAGCAGAAGTAATTAGAATTGCTCTTAGTGGATCAGTGTTTGAAAAAGGAGGTTCAAAAATCAATATAAGCTTAGATGTTTTCCTCCGGTTTAATAAAAATGAGAAGTTATACATCTTATAATAACACTGTCTCTTCCCCAGATAATAAATACGGATCATTTACAAGTGTTTCTCCTACAGCAAAATCAATGGGACATTTGTTTGTGTCTGTGTGTTCCAGTGTTTAATAGACTTTAGAGGCTGTTGCACCACATCTACAACATTTAATATTGTTGAACTTGTTGGTTTGGTTTCCTCGCCAGGAGCCTCTGAACAGTGGAGACGATGTCAGTGATGAGGAGGACCAGGAGCTGTTTGATACAGAGAATGTAGTTGTGTGCCAGTATGACAAGGTAAGTAATGATTTGCTTGGTGAGAGAATGCGGCACCAACTGCAGTATTCAAATTCCTTTTATATCCCCTATATATGTAGATTTTACACTACAGCATGTTGTTTCGGTTCAGCTCTCTAAGCCTGGACAGGTCTGTTTATACTTGGTAGTAACGTGTCTCGGGTAATCCAATCACAAGCGGACAGCTTTAAGCACTTCACTTTACACCTGGCATTAAAATGAAACTCAAATGTGACCCCTTGTGATCAGATCTCACTTCCCTGCTCTTTATGAAAATAAACACTAAAGGGCTGTACCCCACTCAGAGTAAAGACCTTAGTGAAATGGATGGTAATGTTTGAACTATTATTGGTTCATAAAAAGCAATTGACATAGAAAGTTTGTTTTGTTTTTAACAATATGAATATTCGCCTGTTTAATCCTTTTTTAAGTTCAGTGCTACTTTGTCACTGTCAGCAGCCCTGCAGGATGATGCTCTGTGGTGGCTGTGGGATTTTATAACTTGATCCGACGAACAGGACACACGATTTTACTCTCTCTGAATGTGTGGAAATCTGACTTTGACATCACAGACGATGAACAAAGGTATTAATACAAGAGAAAGTAAGACTGCACATCCTGCTGGCACCACGGTCTCTCCTGCTGAGCTCCAGCCAACACGCTGAGACAAACGGGCATAATGATTACTCACGGATACAATAACTTAATGTAAACCGTGTGCTGAATGTCTTACTTCTTTTTAAGGAATATTGCAGGCACTAGTTGTTGAAATCAGTTGAAAGTGTGTGTTTTTACAAGCACTCATGTAGCCCAAACACATAGTTTGGTATACAGTGAACCAAATGGAAAAATGGCAGTTGAGTAGGCGGTCCTTCATTGTGGCCTAAGGCATATTGCGTACACACTGCTAAAAAATTGTCGTCAAAGTAGTTGGATGTCGGTGCATTTTGTACTTTTGACCTGTCGACTCGTGATTGGGTCACGCAGGAAGCACGTTAATGCCACATCTAAACACGGACTAAATGTGGCCGTCATATTTACACCTGCAAGCTAAAGGAGATACCAGTTTGCCGACATGTTTTTTTTTTTTTTTTTGGTTTTTTTTTTCAGCCTTAAAAAAATGTATTTTTTGAACTCTAAAGAAAAGCAGGTTTACTACACAGGACTTGACAGTCTTGACTGAATATTAGCTCTGTCTCTGCCGTGCACAGTGTTTGATCGCCTGTATCACAGTCCTGTGTTACAACACAATTTGATGATATTTCAAATCTTATAAAGAACTGTTGATGAACTCTGGGTAATATTGCAGTAATTGTGTCCAGCTGAGTCCCGTGTGTGCACGGTTTAAAGACATTAGAGACGGCGTTCACTGTAAGATGAAACGTTGTCCATCTGTCCGCGACGCCCACAACATTCATTTCCTTCTCTTTACTCTCCAGATTCACAGAAGTAAGAACAAATGGAAATTCCACCTGAAGGACGGGATCATGAATCTGAATGGAAGAGACTATGTCTTCTCCAAAGCCATTGGGGATGCCGAATGGTGAAGCAGAAAAAAACAAAAGACAAAGCAACAGGAGCAGACACTCTGTAGCTCCTACTATCCAGTTAACAGACACTTCAATATCCTTCCATATCCTGTGACTGGATTCATTTCAGGAATCTAATTCTGAGTCTTTGAGAACTCTGACAAACCCAAAGGACTGTGAGGTACCGTTAAAAAAAAAAACTAAAACCTGGGTGTCGTCAAAAAAACACTCGACTAGCCTTGCGGGATGAGAAACCTACAGGGGAAGGGAAAGCCTGTGAGCAGAGCGTTCTTTATCTTTTTTTTTTTTTTGTGCTTCTTCCAGGCTTCTCCTCCTTTTTTTTTCCTGAGAGAATTCACATACATTGGAAAGTAAGCATTTCACATCGTACAGGTGTAGTGGACCAGAGTGACCTGACCTGCCCCGCCACAGGAGGTCAGAAGTCATTCATTATAACCCCGTAGATGAGAAACACCTTCATGATGCACTGTAGTCGGTTGACTGGATTGACTCGTGTCTACATTTAAGTCCAAACTTAGTGCCACCAGTCAAGATTGCTGCCTTTAGAATGGCCAGAATCACCCTTTTGGCTTCTAATTTTTGTTCATGGATCATAAAATTCTGTCTCAATTCATGTTTATGACAATGGTGCTCCAGAGTGTTTTATGTAGTTAACAACCTGTTATTGTTTTAAAACATTTTTTAAACGCATTTGATGAAGGCTTAAGATGAAGAAGGTGAAATTACAGGAATCCTAAAATAATAAGTAGTTGTTTGAAGGCATTTTTTAAAAATCTTCTAGGCAGTGCTGAATCCAAAAATATTGTTATTTTCCTCATTGCCTTCTCTGGAGCTTCATTCCATCTTTATCCCAAAACTTAACAAAAAAAGAAGAAAGAAGGAGAGAGCAGATCCAACACTGAATTCATTTAAGAATTGTACAAAATGTCTGAGAGTTTGTCCTGTTGGTGTATCTTCTTTGCTCTTATTTTAGTTTTCTCTGCAGCCGTCTGAAAATTTGCACTGTCAGTTTATCAATGTGTCGTGAAGTCAGTCAAGTTAATCAATAGCCACAGCGTGCTCTGTCCTGTTCATTTGTGTGAGTGAGTGAGTAAAAGATGGTGGCTGACTGTGTGTGTGTGTGTGTGTGTGTGTGTGTGTGTGTGTGTGTGTGTGTGTGTGTGTGTGTGTGTGTGTGTGTGTGTGTGTGTGTGTGTGTGTGTGCGCCACTATTCTCTGGAAATGTATTAGTTTATTTTTCTTGGACACACCCCATGATCTTCAAAATGTCACTATTGAAACAGTAAAATAGAAAATTTCTTCTTTTTTTTCTTCTTTTTTTTTGTTGGTTTGGTAGGATGGGGTCCCTTTTTTTTTTTTTAATTTATTACTGAAAGTTCATGAAATGTTCTATATTTTGAAAGGTTGGAAAGCCGCACCAAACTGTGCTCTTATAATCGAATAAGTGTTCCTTTTTGTTCTGTTGGCTGGACAAAGCTCCATAACGCTGTGTTCCAAACCATTTCGTCCACCATATGTTCTCCTGTGCTTTCATTTTATCCATGACTTTTAAATGAGAATATTTTCTGTCAAAGTGAGTTGAACTCGGGGGCCCGTGTGTTTCTCTGCAGTTTGTTTTTAGTGCCCCTGTGGCAGCAATTTGAAATAAAGTATGTGTTTTTTGACTGTTGTGTCCATTTGGTTGATGGTTAGCGCCACAGAGTAGTACGTTTTTAAAGAAACCCCATTAATACCAAGGAAGCACTCAAAGGTAGCTGATTGAACCAAGAAGTGATGTTTGTTGTTTTTCGTTTATTTAATTTTTTTTCTCCCTCACTGAGAAATAATTCCCTCTATCTTTACGTACACTGAAAATGTGGCCCATCATCAAATAACAAATAACGGATGTGCCAAGGGAGACAATTCTGACACATTTCAAATAGAGCAAGAAAAAATCACCAAGAGATCCTGAGCTTTCAGGTCAGCATTCAGTAGCGCTCCATGGTTATTAGTCACCAAATTCAAACCTGCTCTTAGTTGCTTACTATTTTTCTGTTCTCCTCCTTATTGTTGAATGTTGCGTGTGCCTTTTTAAACTTTATTTCAGTTTTACAATATTCATAAATAATAGCTGAGCTTATGAAAAGGATGTCTATTAAAAATGTATTCCCTGCTTTCTAATTGTTTTGTCGTGTGTGTTCTAGCTGCTTCAGATGATCAAGGAATTGTATTGTTCATATTATTCATTTAATTTTTTAAAATTAAATCAAGTTTGGAACAAAACTCTGACGGTTGTGCTTCGAATACATTAAGTTGTCTTTAGCAAAAAAACAACTTTGCAGTCATTTTTTTAGCCTTAATTTTGAAACAGGTGAATAAATCAGTGTCACTGTCAACGTCTTCATTCAGGTCTAGTTATATTACCTTACTACACTGGTTCCCATCCTGTTTTGTCGGACTTAAGCACACAGTCTTATCAGATGTCCACCACCTGCCATGTTCTCAATATGCTTATTTAAATAATGTAATTTACTTTAGCTAACTGTTTCTGACTTTTATGCTCGCTTGCTAACATGCTCATTTGTAAAACAGTTTAAGTGTTATAGATGTCTGTATGTATATATTCTTTAAATGAATCTTAATTTCTATTTTTTTCAAATTTGTTACTTCATAAATATCCTGGCTAACTTTTACGGCAGACGTACCTAATGTTCCCTGGTTGGGAATTACTTCCTGACTACATCTAAGGCAACATGGACTTGAGATCCAGATTTTGCCCCAGCCTGTCTTCAATTCCACTTTTCTAGCTGTATAATCCAGCGTCTGGATAGCTGTCAGTGTAAGCACAGCATGGCTGCTCTCCCTGCCTTTCTTCTAAGTCCTACCCAAACTGATACAATCCCTGTGTATTTCCTGGTGGGTAATTATGAGATAAAGGTGTGGTGCTGTCTGGGATTAAAGCTGAATCAAAAACTACATGGAGATTTTTACCCTTGATTGTAAATGGATTTGAGGCAGGCTGTCACTTCTACAATATATCATGCTTCACAAAGACTTATTCAGCCCTGAACAGACCTAGTGGAGGAAGAATGCATCCCTGGCTGCTTCTGATGAAGTGGGCCCTGTTGCTACTCCTGGGCACTCAGACATAAGAGTCTGAGCTGCTGGCGAATGAGGCTTATAATGAGGCCCTGGAGATGTCTCGCTTAGACTCTGTAGCTTTCTCTGCTTACCAGCTAACTGACGGTGACTGCCAATCAGCTGCATGGCAAAATAGAGTTTGTAGGCTTCACTAAAATGTAGTATCCAGGCCTGTTGGCTGTGGCATGTTGAGTTTACCGTGTGATGCTCTTTGGGACAAAGAGCCTCTATCTGTTTCTAATGGAGATTCCTCCTTTCCTGGGTTTCCTCCATTGTCTCATGGCTTTTACAGTGTCCCATAATGAAAGGAGTGTGTCCAGTGGGACACAGGTGGGAGAAAACTGTTTTAGAAGTCACAACTAAAAATCAAGTCTTAAGTCAAGACAGAGTCCTGGCTTTGTGTTTTAAGTCCTAAGTCATTATGTCTGTCTTCTGGTGTACACTGCCAAATACACCTTTGATACTAGTTTGTGCATTTCACAGCAGAAAATCGACTGGTGTAAATAATGAAATGGATAAAGTTTGAATGCGACACAGCTGCTTCAGTTTCAGGGTGTTGGTATTGTGCATGCTGGCTCGCTGTCACACGGTTTACCAGGGCACTTAAAGCAGCTAATGTTATTTGAAACACCCGTGCTTTTCCTGTTATGACATGTCAAAATGTCCGCTCAAGGAAATGAAGAGTTGATTCTCTCAGTGTCGCAAATTGTGTTCTTAGTCTGCATGTCTTCTTTGATTTTGGTCAGGTCTAGAGGTGGCAATAGGCTCCAACTGAAGTGCTTGTTGCGTGGCGCCTGAATCCTCTTCCACGAACACCTTTACGGACGAGCATCCCCACTTCATGGAGCCAGTGCGTTGAGGTGAGAAGGTAGTCGATGTTTGAACTTCCCTGTAAAGCTTATTTTTTCTTTCTTCACACATTTACACTGATCACTTTTTGTATGTACAGATGAGTGCGCACAGTTAACCCTGTATATGATCATGTCTTGCCCTGCCTTCGAGTATGGTCAGAACAGTTTTGCCTTTACGCATGATCGAATGACACGTCAATGAGGTAGTTCGTTTTTACCATCTATTTAAAGACAGACTTCAGTCTGACTCAAGTCCAAACTGTGTGACTTGAGTTCACACCACTGCTGATTCTTTTTTTTAGGAAGTAGAAAGCTGCATGTGACTAATCATCTATAGCAAAAGAGAGCAGTATGCAAATCTGCACACTTAATGCACCTCAGTCTCCACAAGCAGGCCCCAGCATCTTTTGATATCTATTAGGAGATCTTGAAAAAATTAAGTTGCCACAAGAACAGTCCTTTGCGAGCATGTGCACAAGTAATTAGCCCCATCTACCAACTGCAACCACCAAACTTGGCACACTTTGGTAATTGAAATACTTTATTTGTTGACAGAGGCCTTTGGCCAGGTTTTCCTCATGTGTGCATTTAATGAACAATATGGCATCCTGATTTAGTTATTTTGGTTTCATGCCATGCACTCCACCTGGGCAAGCCAATGATTTTGTTATGGTCCACACAAATAGAAAAATGCACAGATTGGGAATCTTATTGTCTAGCATAGTGTCCATGGATCAACGGTATGTCATGGCAAAATGTTTGGTGAGAGTAGAAAATGTACAACTGTCTAAATTTTACTGCTAAGATCAGGAGGACCACTTTCAGAACAACACTGGACCAAACATTTTCCTGACTTAAATGTTGTGGTTTGGTCTAGTAATCATTCAAGAGTTTTCTGTAAGCGAGAAGAACTTGACTCTTCAAGAGGATTGTCCATGCCTACTGGACCATGGAATAACGTACGGAATGACGTCATAAATGTGGGGATTTTATGTTCCCATGAACAAGAACTGGATGGATACTCGAGGACTTTGACCTCCTCTGAGCAGCCAAGGCTACTCTAAATCTCCTGACAGAAACCTCAGGTTCTCTGTTCAGTCCTACTCATGATTCTTTTCCCATTGTATTTGAGTTCAGCAACCTAATCTGGTGTTAGCGAGAGGTGCATTGTCGGGTCCTTCCCTGCTTATTTGAGAAACGGCTCAGAGATGGGTTTATTTGAAATACCGAGAGAGGAATGATCAGGCAGTCCTGAGAACTGGCCACGTGAAGAATATCAAAATAAATCCAGTTGAAGTCTCGATCAGTTTGTTCGGCTCTGTCTATTGGTTAGGTTGTGAACTTACATGCACACAACCCACAAATCTCTGATATTTTGTCTGATAATCCTGATGGCTTTAGGCCATCAGGATTTACATGTCACTCAAGCAAATGTGCAGTGATTTTGATTTTTATCAACCTTGACATGCTCACACTTGTGAAACAACTATGAACTGTGAGTTAACATTAACTGGCAGTTGGAGGGAGGGGGCCCTCACAAGTGCAGCCAGGCACATCATGCTCCAGCTCTTGAAGGGTCCACACTGGGTTGTTGTTAGTGGGTGATTGAAAGAGATGGACAAGTAGCTGTGGAAAACATTCAGCTGAAAATGATGTCCTGTTAGTCTGTTAGGAATTTACAGCATGAGTCAAGTCTGGAACACAGAGAGCAGATGCCACTCTTAATTTTTTCAACTTTAAAACTAGAAATCCTTCCAGTTTTGAGGTTTGAGCCATTACAAACTCACTGATGCTTTGAGAGTTGCATTAGTGTTATATAGAGTTGAGAATGTTGTGCAATGCTTTTCATACGGAAACAAACTGTCCAGCAGCAGTCTGGTCAAATATCTTCACGACGACTTTGCAAGCAAAATTAAAAAAGGTCTGAAATGATCCCCCTTTCCTGGAAAGTCCCCCCTGTTCATCTGTATAGCTCCTTGAAAAAATGTCACCCAGCAGATGAAATGCTAACCAGATGTTAAGCTGCCATTGGCAGAGGGTGTCCTTTAACTCATAATGGCTCAATATCGCACAAGTTTGAGCGGTGCAGCTCGCACGTGTCTCAGCTGTATTTGCTTTAAGCTCTCCCTCCGAAGGCAAAGCTATCTCTGCTGATTGTATAAGTCACTTGTTTCCGTAAGAGGATGGAAAAATATCACGATCGTGCTAGAAAAACAACCATGGCATTCCAAAGGAGAGACAAGCCTTCATAAGTATATATTTGTGATTATCATACCTGACTGTAATTTGTAGAAAATTGCTAATACTCAAATATGTCTTGTGTTTACTTTTGTAATTGGATCACATGCTCTTGGGAGATGAGGACGTACCTCTGCAAACTATTTTGCTGGATCGACATGAAAAATAGCGAAAGTAACAATATTTGGTTACATTAAAAATACTCAACATAGAGAACAAAAGTACACAAATATTTTATGAATCTAAGAAAGTGATACATCAATTTGGTGCAGGTATAAGCCACATAAAAGCACAATTCCACAGTACACTCTTTCCAGCATCACAGTCAAGTACTATACATACTACACATTTCAGTTTCAGGTAAACAGACAGAAAATTGCAGACAATGTGTTCAGTTTTCATCCATAAATCACCAGAACCTAGTGTGTATTTACATTACATAGAGAGGTATTGATAAGACAAAGAAATTCATAAACTGGATAAAGTTTCCACTGTGAACGGCACTGAGCCAGCAGGCTGTCCTTGAACACAATAACCAAGTATAAATAGAGCTCCTCATATCACAGGAAAATGAAGTACTTGAAGAAAATCTGTTATATATCATTGTATATCAACGCCAGACTGTGCAGAGATAATTAATAATTAATTAAACTCAATATATAATTAAAGATAATGGAAAAAAATATGTTGTATTCATCGTAATATATGAATGTTTGAGTTTAATAATCTCTTCTCTATCCTAGTCAATCCCTCCAAATACAAAGGACTATAAGTGAGATGAAGTCTGGCTCATATTTCAGTGACACTTGATATTCTCCAACAACTCGAACCATAAAATCATCACAGCCCAAATTGCAAAAACAGCTGAACTTGGCCTGAAAAGTGAAGCAGATACAGAATATAGAGCTTTCTGTTAAATATCCAAACAGATCTGTCCACAAACACTTCAAGGCTCCTCCTCTCCCACCTGAACCTGTCTTGCTTTACTACCTCAGACTGGTGTTTTGCTCACGTGTTCAGGCTCTGGCTCTCTTCTGGGTTTGTCTGCTGACAGACTGCCTGCTGGTAGGTATGTCCGGAGCAGTTCTTCAGGTGGATGGGCACCTCTTCCTGGCCTCCGCTTCCACCTTTCCTAACCTTATCCTTGTCTCTACGGACCTGAGATGTCCCGCTGCTGCCCTTTGACGAGACCGTCTGTCCTCTGAATAGTTGTGCCCGTTGCTGACAAAGGCCCACCTTACTGAGAAGGATGAACACATCCCCCCTGAAGGCCTTAGTGAAGATGGCGTAGAGGAACGGGTTGGCACAGGAATTGAGCGGGTAGAACAGCACCAATAAAATCTTGGAGTTGGAGACAGTGATAAGCGGCCGGTCCAGCACGGCTGACATGGCATAGAAAGAGATGGGTGCCATACACAAGAAGTCAGTAAAGATGAGGACAGCCATGCGCTTGGCGATGTTGGTGTCCTTGGATCCAGAACGGTAGTGAGGGTTGTGCACTGCGCAGTAGATCTTAAAGTAGCAAGCACAGATAACGAAAAAGGCCAGGATGTTGAGGACCAGAACTGACAAGATGTAGACCTGAGCCACTCTGGACTGGGTGTCCATTGGGAGACAGATGCTGACCTTCTGGTAACTGCTCACCCCAACCAGTGGGAGCAGAGCCAGAAGGAGGCAGAAGATCCAGCCACCTAGCATCACGACTGCCGCGTGGTGCAGATGCAGCTTACGATCCAGCCGCATTGCAAAGGTGATAGCGTACCACCTCTCCAGAGTGATCACTGTCAAGGTGTAAACAGACAGCTCACTTGCAAAGACCGTAAAAAACCCTGCAAGTCCACAGCCGGGGCCCGTCTGCCAGTCTATGGCGTGGTTGAAATACTCTGCTCGTGTGTGGAGGTCTACAGAGGCGATAAGCAGCAGATAAATCCCCATGCAAAGATCTGCAAAGGCCAGGTGACACATGAGGAAGCGCGAGACCGAGAGCTTGTAGTGGCTGGTTAGCAGCACCAGAAGCACCACCACATTTCCCAGAATAGCCAGCAGACTCACAAACCACACCGACACTCGCAGGAAGCCAAAACCCATTATGTCCTCACAAGGATTGAACTCATCGGGCACTGGTGCACACGCCACCTCCTCTCCCTCCTCACACACCACATAATCGTAACGACTGTCAAAGTCTTGGCTAGTATCCTCCTGGGGGTTCTTGAGGGTCTCTCCAAAACCCACATCCTCATCTGGCTGACCCCCAAAGTAGGCGTGGTAATGGAGGCTGCCATGGAAGTCACCTCTCCTCCAGTCTTGCTGGGACTCTCTGTGGCCTCCATCGTTTGGTTCCTGGTCTGGGATTGTTTCCACCACACTGTCCCCTTGGAGGGAAGGAATGCGGAGGGGCCCCACAGAGCGCTTGTGATGCTGGTCGTAGAAAGCAGTCAGGTTACAGATGATGTACTCCAAAAAGCTGCAAAACACAGACGCACAAATACACATGAGATTGAGTCCATAAAATAATACAAATTTTATTAAATTATACAAAAAACACACCTGGCTTCAGGCCACACTAGCATTAAGTGTCAAGTCAAATCGAATAATTTATATATCCAGTTAAAGAAAAGTGATTCCTGTTTTGAGAGTCATTATTAGTCTGGCTCAACCTTCTTCCTACAATAACAGCAATGACTGACACTAATTATGGAAGCACTGTAAGAAGTTAGAGGTAAACACGCCAGAGAGTTGATTCAATCCCAGCCAAAATCCACACCATACAAGTGCAGCTGCCCCACTCACTGTGGTAAATCATCCTAATGCCCAAAAAACACAGACTACAAGAGCATTCTATTGGATGCTGTCTTTTATACACTATGGGCACACTTCTTGCGATGCCACCGCTTGATTTCTCTGACCTTCAATGAATACAAAATGAAGAATCGACAAAAGCTCACCCTCGTTTCTTTTTGAGGTTTTTGAAGCCGCAGCAGTGGCTCGGGTAGGTGAGGTTAGCGATGGTGAGGTGTTTGAAAGTTTTAATGGGCGGCAGTTTCTTGAGGGCCCAGGCATCTCGTGCCTTTAGCTCCCGGAGAGAATCCATACCTGTAGTCGGGAGGGAGGTGATCCCTGTTAGGGACACGTCTCTTGAAGACAGAAAGGAAATTAAAGAATTTAACAAGATACATAACAAGATACATTATATGCATCAAAGATTTTGGTTTTTGGCTCTAATAATGGTAGAGTGATGATGAATGGATGATCCTAGCCTTTATGACTTTAGAACTCCAAACGTTACTCCATGACCCAAGTCGCATAGTGTTCCCTAAGCAATCTTTTTACCTGTTGTGCATCTGCAGGTTGTATTTTCAAAGGTATTTTTATATTTCTGTTAGGAATGATAAAATGTGTGCCTGGGTCAAAACCAACGCTCAAATCCAACATTTCCCAGATTGGCTCTATGCTTCTTCTTTGCTGGAACGTACCTAAAGTCCACTGCACAGGCCGTGGCCGGTTTAGTCCGTGGAAATACTAGATTTAAATGTTAATTTCACCGCTGGCAAACATTTTATCTTTCCAACCAAAGAGAAGACATCTGTGGGATCTGTTTTGACTTTTCTTAAGAACGTTTTGTGACTGAAATCACAGAATGATGTATGGACTGCTTGTCACAAACGTGGCTAAGTTACATCCCTGATACAGTCGATAACATACAAGAATGCACTTACTGAATGCTAATAAATAATACTGAATACTATTCTTTCATCTGACAACCTGAAAGAGCCGCCCAGAACTTTTCAGCAAAGGAACAAATGTACTATCAGCAAATCTACAGTGGAGCTAGACATGATGAGAGCAGATAGCTCATAGATAGATGATAAACAACACCCTCCATCTGTTTCCTAGAGTGAGCTCCTCAGTCTTTCATCATCTTTAAACAATTACGTGTGGTATTTCTTGCACTCGACCATCATGCCAAAGCCAGCTCAACCTCCTCAGGACAAAGACATGCAGGGGATTGACAATCTCACCAACATCCTGTGCGATCCCATTATCAGGACATTCTGCTGTACCGGACACCGCCCCCCCTTCCAGAGGCCAACTAAAGGCCAAATTCTCTTTTGCTTTCTTTAGTTTGCTAACCCATTAAACCTCTAAGTAATTGTATCTGCTGGTTAATGTGATTAAATAAAAGAAACACAGGCCAAACAATTTCATATTTGCTAAGAGGTCAATTGTTCTTTTTTAGTCCCATTTGCTCCCCTCACTTCTTTGTCCTTTGCTCCTTTTTCCTCTCATGGGACACATTGTGTAAGGCTCTAAAAAAAAAAAAAAAAACAGCACAGACTCTATGAGTGTCAGTCTGATTTTGTCATTCCCAGATGTTTAGCTCATGACCTCATGGAGGTGACATCACCCAGGACATGTTCCTCAGTGGAACAGAGGAAGAAGACCTGCACACGAACCCCATTTACCTAACCAGACACTTAATGGCTAGATCAGAGCCATAACTGCAACTAGATAGCCGTGGTAGATGGTTTTGGCATCAAACACCTTTAAAAACGGGGACTCGGCTTTAAAAACCTTGAGAACGACAAAAAAAAAAATCCTGACGGTATCAAAGAAACGTTGGAAGCTTCTCTCTCACACGCTCGCACACAATGCGTTTCAAATTTCCTGGTCAAAGACACAGCTGTGGAGGAATGACTTTTACTCTTTGATGATATGCTATCCCATTTCACAGACATGTCTCATCTCGTCTGGACATTATGAATGAGGAAATTAATAAAATCTAACTTGACATGGTGTGAATTACTGAACTAGGGCTATTATTAATTCATATACAGTATATGCTTTGAAAATGGTTCTGTAAATTTGAAATATACCATTGAAACTGTAATACTTAGTTGGACGAGAAGATCAATACAACTTTTATGTCTGCCTGTCTGATATATATGAAGTTATCAATCTTTCACATATCTCAAAGCCAAAAAGCTTATTTCCCAAAATGTCAGATCATTACTTTCAAGTGAGACCACGTAACAGGAGCGGTATCACTGTAAATACTAAAATGTAGTTTAACAGTAGCACACAGAGAGAAGAACGGTATTGTCAGCGAAATGATGCCATAAGTTACGCAACAATTTTGCTAACATTAGCTATAGCTTTAAGTTCAACATTTTACTTGTAAGGAAATATATGTGCTTTTTCCTCTTTTAAATCTTACATAGTTTTTTTTATTTTTATTTGCTGTAACAAATGCTTATTATATTTTGTAACCAATACCATATTTTACTAAGATCCAATTGATCAACTTTTTTAATTTATTACATTTATTTAGACAACAGATAAGTTGTCTAAATTACTCATTCACTTAAGTATGATGTAATTTTTTTATGTTGTAATACTAATAGAAAAATGGAATCTGCAAAAAACTATGACAAAACTGAGCTTAAAGCACTGTGGCTCATCTTGGAGTTCAAGATTTAAAGGTACTGTATGTAAAAAAATGTGTGTAATTATGAGAGTGGCTCAAATTTTCAACCCTTCAGGTACTTACAGAAGCATGGGGCCGCTGATGGTGCCCGCAAAAGCCCTTTCATCCATCTGGGTAAGATACTTATTCCTGTGAAGGTCGCTGGACAGGAAAGCACAAATTTAAGTTTATTAAGAGAAAAGGTATCCTTCACATTTCAATCAGACTGACAGAGGCGAGGTATGGCATAATATTTTCCCAAACCTCATCACTGCACATTTCAGTTTATTTTCCTCTAATTTCAGGGGTGAAACATGACAGAGAAGGGTCTCACTCATGTTGTTGATTCAAATTAGACAGTATAAGATGTGATGGCATACTCTTTAAACACACTGCACCTCACTACACATCTCCCTGAATCTCTTAAATCTTATGAGGATAATAGACCTGTGAGGGGTGTGTTTGTCTTGGTCAGGCTGTGCTGGGATCAGTTCTCCCCTCAGAGCCGATCAAGCGCCAACACAAACACCCATGTGCAAAGACTCACTAGTCAGACCAATGGCTTAATTACACTCTTATAAGGACCTGGGATGTGTGTAGGTGTTTTAAAATAGGAGAGGGGTCTTAAATTAATATCATTAATACCTCATATCCTGAATATGCAGTATTCTGGACCAGGGGTGACACAAAGAAAGAAAACATGTTGCGACAAACGAGAAAAAGGAAGCAATGCTCACCCGTTCTGTCATAATTTATCCAACTGAGGCTATTCAATATACATGTGTGAAATTGATTTCTGAAGTCTGACACAGATTTAGGGTCCAGTGTCACTGAGTGTATGGGAGAGGGGAACTCTTAATGCAGACTTCCTGATTCACTCTTTTGGAAACATTTTTTCCCATGAGAACTCCAGCTTACTAATCAAGAGCTGGGCTTAGGCCCTTTTGAGTACATATGAGAAGGCCTGTAGAGACACAACTGTGATCCTGCTGTTTGTGTAGTGCAATTTTGGGTAAGGAAATAGCCTACACATGCCAGATGTCAGAAATGATTTAATCCAGGCAAAATATTGAGCAACCTAATTTTTTGAAAAATGTAAGACCTCTGAATCAAATGCTTTCGGTGTCCCAATGAAAGATATTACACCAGATAAAAAACAAAATGTGACTTAATAATTGAATTTAGGAATGTTTATCAAGTCAATATTAAATAACCACTGAACATAATACACAAGTAAGAACACTAAAACACTGCTCTGATTATTCAGTCTGATTATTTAGTGTATTGATTATTTGTCTGAAACAGCTGAACAGCATTGTTGAATACTTCAACCGTTTTGGGAATGTGCTTATTCACTTTCTTGCCGAGAGATAGCTGAGAAGATTGATACCACACACGTCTGTATAATAAATATGAAGCTACAGCCTGCAGCCGGTTAGCTTAGCATAATGTTAGCATAGAGCCTGAAAATACAAAGAAACCTCTGGGATAATCCAACTCATAAGTAAAGGATTAAATGAGATATGATGATGAGATAATGGGTCATCTTCAGGGGTAGTCATAGGTGGATTTTGTTACCTTTGCAAATAGCCAGGCTAGCTGTTTCCCCTTGTGTTCCAATCTTAAAGCTAGGCTAAGCTAAATGGCTGCTGGCTGTAGCTTCATATTTACCATTCAAACTTTAAAGTGGTATCGTTCTTGGCAAGTAAGTGAATAAGAATATTTCCTAAAGTTTTGAATAGTCTTATAATAGTTGTCAAATTAATCAAACAAGGTGTTTATGGAGTTCACATAACAAAATACCTACACTTGGTCAAGCTTGGTCCCATTGAAGGCATGATGTTGGATTTCTCTGAAGCCATTTCCATACAGCATCCTGGAATGACAGAGGTTTAGAAAATGGAAGAAAATACTCATTTGTCTCTTTAGGTTTAGTTTACTGAATGAAAATATTTTCCACATGTGGACGCTTCATCCGTTTCTGCGCAGCAGTGACAGAGATAAGTAGGACATACTTATTTCACATTCTATGGTGAGGTTTGCTCTGTCTGTGTAATTTTGAGTTTTTTAGCCCAATAGTTTCTGTAACTTCCTGTTTTGGGGATTAAAATTGCAATCTCTATTTCCTCACTCCAAAACCTAATGACATACATGTGATTGCCCGTTGTGTATGACTGTGTCTGTGTAATTGCTTTTGCTATCTTGAGATTCAAGTGAGTTCAAAATGAGGACATGTTTTTAAAGTGAGTTAATTTTGGCCAATCTCCACTCTTTCTAGTGGCTATTTTTGTGTTTAGAATGGATTTAGGGATAAAGGACAATGCTGGTGTTATAGCACTCACTGTGCATTTGCTACAGTTTCTTAAATTTCTTCTGCATTTTGTATAAAAAAAAGTGTATGGTTTTTCTTTTTTGTGCATTTATATACAGTATATGTGGGCATCTAAATGCTGCATGCATGTGGTTGCTCTTGCAGATATCTTACACTGTCAGCACATCACTGGTGATGCCACGGAATGAGTTGCTCGGGATCTCAGTGATGTAGGGATGATCAGCAATTTCCCTGCAAAGGAAGACGCCGAATACAGAGGAAATGAAGTGGTGTTGTAAATAAATATCTTTCACTGAGAAGTGGCAACGGGAGGAATGTAGTTGATGAATGTATTCTCCAGTATTATGACTCGGGAGGAAAATTAAATTAGATAAGAGCTGAGAGGGTGATGACACAGAGATGTGTGTACAGATGTGGTTCATTTGATTTCATGCAGAGGGTTATGCATGGAAAGACAGATGCCTAGTGACTCAAAAACAAACACGCTCACACACACACACACATACACACACACACTCTGATTATGTAACATTTTGTACATAAATAACACACAATCAAATTTATGAAGGAAAGAGGCCTTGTTAGTGGTAGCATTTCTTAAAATTGAAACCACATTTCCCATAATCCTGACAATGCTGTGCCCTATTTTCTTACAAGGGAATACAAAGGAAAAGAAACACGATATAAGTGATTTTTTTTCATTGTTCTTTCATTTTATTTATTTATTTCTTGTGACACTGCAAAAATTATGAACCCCTAAAACCTCTCTTTGCATTGGAAGAATGCATCCATCTTTCTGTTCCTTTAACGGTATAAAATATAGTGTGAGCTAATGATGGCTTATCATCTTACTGACAGTCCTGTTGGTTTATGATAGAGTAATGGCTCTGAATTAATGTGGCAATGAATCGCTGACATTAAAATGCTACAAGTAGCAGTTTTAGCAAGCATAAATATTGATTAGTGTACTTAGTTTAAACATTGTAAAGTTAGAGCAACTTACAGTATGAAGTTCATGTCATTAGAGTGGATGTTGCTCAAGTCAGGGAAGAAAGTAAGGCCAGTATTGAAAATTCCCCTGAAGAGCAAGCGTATAGGAACAGTCAGGATATACAGTAGACACAACAGAGACTACACAAGCTCCTGTACAGATGTTACCTTATTGTTAATCCTCTGTGGGATCTAAAGATCAGAGTTTAGTAGAAGACTTAATTTAATAATTAGCCAAATACATTCACTGGCATATGTCTTTGTGACAATTAGGCAAATTGTCTGGTTGCAAGCCAGAGATTCTTTTATATTTTAGTACACAGTTTTGATCTACAGTGGGGAAACAACACCCTATAATTTTCTAGCCATGAGTCAAAAATTCCCATAAGGTTGACATCTTTCATTCTCAGGCCAAATCTGTTGAATATCTTCTAAAATGTTCAGTGTGCAGTCACTTTTCTTAAGTCGACCTGTACCACTGCATTAAACTCACATAAAGCATGACTCAGTCTTGCCCATACCGTTACACACATTGCTATGAATAGATCACAATGTCTAAATGATTACCAGACTGGAGCATTTTAAATACACACCCCTCATCTTTTTGGATTACCATAATGTTGTCAGTATGTGGAATTCAATGACAAAAAGGGTATGAACATGGGATGAAAATACTCACAGGTATTTGAGGTTTGGGAGACTTTTAAAGGCTTCTGGGTTGATGTAGGTCAGACTTTTTGCATTACGTATCTCTCTGAAAGAACAGACAAGGTAAAAAAAAAAAAACTAACTGAAAATGCACCTCTACATAATAATGAACTAATTTAGAACATAAAAGACAGAAGTATGTGTGGTGGCCAAGTCTTAAAACTTGCTGACAGAGCAGGACAAGGTGCACGTTATTGTGCAAGAGAAGGGAAACACGGTGCAGACAGCCACGGCCGGAAGTAGAGTCCAATTAGTGTTTCATTAGTGTGTTTACTCTGGTCCGCCCTGGGCTGAACTAAACACCTCTCTCTCTGCTGTCTGAGGCCATGTGGTGCTCTGGAACGTTCGTGCTGGCCCTTCTTCACACACCTGGCAAACCACAGTCAGCCCAGCAGACAGACGTGGTCAGGTCAATGGAGGTCTCTCAGTGGGAGAGGTTCATCTTCGCAGTTCTGCTGGGTAAAGACTACACTGAAACACCAGTGGGCAGTTTTATCAGTGAATATAATCACTACAAAGTCTGTCAAGCAGGCTACAAAACTTCGTCACAACTCTTTGAACTTCAGAGGATCAGTCAGTTCAGGGCTGCTGGGACTTTTATTTCCTTTTACTTCTATTGATAAAGTTTTCGTGGGTGGTCTTTTCTTTCTTCAGCCGTGGTAACTTTGGCTGGTCATGTTAACTCAGCAATCTGAAGAGATCTGCGCTCTTGAATCCAGCTTTTCTAAAAAAGTCAATCAGGTTTATGTAGCCAAGGTAAATAGTACCAGCATCACGTAGGAAAATGGGCTGCCCTGCTCAAAAAAACGGAGAAAAGACTCTTCAAAGGCAAAAATGAATCAATCTTAATCTTAAAATGAGACAAACTGTGAAAAATGTGAAAGAAAATTGACAGACCCTTAAATTGTGCTCATGATGCACTTATGACTGAAACGTTCCCTTTTATTTTATGTTTTTTACACATTGTCACAGTTGAGATATGAACTAAATGTATCCTTTTTTTATATTGAGAAGATCTTCTGGTTCTCCGTCTGTAAGCTGGCATTTTTGTTGTGGTAAAGAAGCTTTTATTATTTTTTTGGCCACTTGGTGGCAGCAGAACAAATTCTAAAAATCTTTGCTATAAAGCAAACCTATTTAGTCATCCAGCAGACACTGGGTAACATTAGAATTCATTTAAAGTTTCATTTCTGAGTACCAGACAAAAAGAAGTCAAATATTTTCTCTCATTTTAGCTCTGTTTTTGTTGTCCACTAACTCCTGAGGGAAATTTAGCTGTTTAATTATTATTATTTTGCCTGCCCCAAGTGGTGCATTGTGTGTTTATCAGTGTTTTTTTGCTGAAAACAGCTGCTTTCTGTGGAAGTTACCAGCCGTAAAACCAAAACAATCATTTTAAAGATGCTGTAAAGTTCCAAAGAGCCAAGGGGAAGTGCAGAGTCGGCTATTAATTCATCACTCTTCACATTTGGACATATTAGTTTGACCCAGAGTTAATATAAAAATATCGATTATTGAAGCTTTAACTACCCAATTTATCTCCTGTACATGACCCAAACAAACTGCTGTTGTTGCTACTGTAAAGATAAAGCACACACTTTCCTTTGTGCCAGAGAATTTTCCCCAAAAATGAGCGAGAATGTAGCTTTCATAAGTGTGCATCTATGTACTGTATCCCTATCATTTGCCAAAAAACTGAGATTTATCTAAAAATGTGTTGCTTCCCAGCAAAAACCAAGAATTCCTAAAACTGGTGTTTTATCTCGATGGTGGCATGATATGAATTTCGCCCAGCCCCCTCTGAGTTCTCAGCTTCGACTGCAGTCCTGGATCCACAGCTGCTGTCGGCCTCAAGCAGCCAACGGGAAGCAGAGCATTAATTTGTGTCTGACCCTGAAGGAAACCTGAGAGAGATGCCATTATCTGATGTATGGCACTACACCATACCAATCAGCGGCAAATAGGCCCCAGTGATCCAAAATACACCACCAGAACACAGAGCTCGTGGTCTGAATTATCGTTTCTGTCTGTATTTTGATGTCTGGAATTCGGTAGGCTAAAAGGAAGGATAATTAAGATAAAAATGACTGTCAAATGATATGCACACATGCATCAAGTCATGTCAAATTAATTTCTGTAGCTGTTAATTATAATTACTGTCTCAAACGGCTACACGTGGCTAAATTTTATACAGTAATTGAAGAGTGGAAACAAATTGCGTGTACACAAACTGCTGGGTTACAAGATGCTGTAACTTGGAACAAATCATTCACATAGGCAGGAAGTCTTGCAGTAATATATGAAGTGCTAGGAGGTGTTCTGCTGGAAAGTGTGTGGTCCACCCGGAGACACAGCCATAAATCTCAATCCCATAATAGAGAATAGAGTGCACCTTGCAAGACTTTTTCCCCTGAGCCGCTTCAACAAGAGCTGGAGCATGAAGAAGACGAGGAGAGAAGCCAAATTCTGGATGTTGTTCCGGCCTCTCTGCTCGAACATGCTCATTGTGGCTGTCTGTTTGGACCAGGCTCGGTAATAATGGCCTACATAATAAGTTATTTCGTCAAATTGAGTTGTTTCTCATCTAATTTGCATGTAGTAATCCCACAACAGGGTATTCTTTTTCAATTTCTTTAACTGCCAGTGAGGCAAAACTGCTCTGTACCACTCTGATGAGGAGCAGTAAGTGGTGCGCAGGAGAGAAATAAGCTTCTAATGTGTTTCTTCCTTGCTTCCAATTGCTGCTGGCAATGTTCAAAATGAAGCATTTTTCTCTCCAGAGACCAATGGAACAGCTTAATCAATAAAGATCAATAAAGAGCGTGCCCTTTCCCTTTAGTTACTCACATGTGGGTGATTTTCCTCAGGCTGTAGAACGAGTGCCTCTCCAGTCTCTGCAGCGTCACGTCCACTGATATATATCTACAAGAAATACACAGAGCTTAGATCAAATCTAACGTACAAACTGCCTTTGTAATATCAAAACAATGTTGTTTTTTAACCATCTATCTAACTTGTAAGCACTGTGTCAGCGTGCAAGCGAAATATAAGACCTGTTTTCATAAATGAGTTTAAGTGTGCTGACTCTAAAAATGATCCTAAAGCCGGCAACTCTTTCCTGAATTTATCAGCCCACCTCGTCAAAAGCCTCCAAAGTCACGGGTAATTTTACAGGTATGCACCTCACATATACACTACTCAGTCATCAGTCACTCCGCTCCCATTTGTTATTACTTGGTAACAAGTATGCTCTTTAAATAAACCATGAACTTAGCACTTGAGCAACCTTATAAATGACTTACTTACAAGAAAAAAACACATAACATATATTCTGTTTACTTATAGTTATTACTGGGCACTTAATAAAACATACCTCAGTGTTCACAAATTGAAAAAAGAGCTTGTATTTGAGAATCTGACTAACATTTTTTGCTTTTCTATCATTTTATCTGGATAGACAACACAGATTCAATAGAAATGCTGGCTGTGACCACTCGTGGCTTTTGAGGCTTGCAGAAAAACTCTACCTCCCTTCATGCATGACTTGGATGCAGACATTGACTCAGACTCAGCGGCAGGGGATCAAGACTCAAGTGTATATTTTACATCTACACAGAGACTTCACCTCTTCTGGGAGTCTAAAATCACCACACGCCCAAAAAGCTCTGCTGGAATACCCAGGCAATGTCCAAGCCCCGCTGCGGTTGAAGGACCAACATTCCTATCGAAGGAACGCATTTGCGCTTCCAGCTGTGATTAGGAGCCAGCAGTGATACTAAACAGAGAGCATATCATCTGCTTGGGTGGGAGACAAAAAGGAAAGGGGTGGGCAGTTTGGAACTGGGATAGATTCCCATTTTTTGAGTGAAGCAGTTGAAAGACAACAGGTGGATGAGAGCAAATGTGAAGGGCTTGTGTTTGAAAAGGAGTTAATGAGTGTTGTGAGTATTCCAGTGCCTTGAATGGAATAATCCCACTAAATAATAAATTGCCACTCACATCCTTGAGATGTTGACCATGCTGGAAAAGGCATCTGTTGGCACGGATGACAGACGGGTCTCAAAAAGCCATCTGGTTAAAAAATAAAGACAGATATTTTAGTTGTCACAAACACATTTGACATTCTTTTTTAGAGAATTGCTAGATATTTTGGTGAAAACTCTTATTTGCTTTTTTGCTGAGGGAGGACCGATATGACTCCAACATCTGTATGGTAAATATGCAACTGGAGCCAGCAGCCATTTAGCTTAGCTTAGCATAAAAACTGGAAACACCTAGTCTGTCCAAAACAACCTGTTTGCCAAAGAGCACCTCAGTAATTAACACATTCAATATTTTTTCATTTAAACTGTAAAAAAAAGAGCAGATTGCGATACCTTTGAACATAGCCAGGCCAGCTTCTTCCTCCTGTTTGAGTCTTTATGCTAAGCTAACTGTCTGCTGGCTACAGATTCATATTTCACATACAGATGTGAGTGGTATCAATCTTCTCATTTAACTCTCAGCGAAAACGTCACATTTCGTAAAGTGTAAAACAATTTCCTGAATGGACGAGGCTGAAATCTTGCAATATTTTCTGATAATACCATTCATTGCAGCACTGTGAACACGCTCAAGATTCTCTTTGTAATAAAAGTGCTCCTGTTATCGAAAAGTTTATTTCACACAGAATTTTTGTCTTTACAACTGTCCAATAATTCTAGACAAGAAGAGACAATGAAATAGTGTAGAGGTAAGAAATGAGAAAAAGGCAAGGGTAGATAACGACCCAACAGTGATAAATTTTAGAAAATGGTTACTTTGAAGCAAATGGTGAAACAGACCCCCCTATTCTGGGAACATGGGAAAAAACAAAGACTTGGATCTGACTGGACCTGAGCTGGCAGCCAAATCAAACAATGTCTGGGTCTGTTTAGGACAATGTTTCAGAAAGTTAAGGTTAAGACCTTAGTGTGCAATACACAGACTAAAACGACCTCCACATTGTTCGGGATAAATTAGTACCCAATGTTACAGTTACACTTCAAAATCAGGGGTTAAGTTATGAAAAAGAAAATATTCTCTGATCTATAATTCTTAGTCAAACAGAGCTAGCTTGCTGTGAGTTTTTGAGTAAAAGGGAAAAGAGAAATTGTTGTTCAAAAGTCAAACTGAAGTGTGAAATTGACACATTTTATATTGGTTTTATGGATTTATCAAACAGGACATAACTTGTTTACTAGGGTTAGGGAGAGCATGGTGATGGATTTCTGGAGCCAGGCTAGCTGTTTTCCCCTCTTTCTAGTCTTTGTGCTTATTAAATGAGAGTGATACTTATCAAACTCTAGGCAGAGTTCACTGTGAGCCTTTTACTTCAACCTCGCTAGTGAAAATGTGTTATTTTTTTTTCCTGTGGTCTTGCTGTGGATTTTGTTGTGGTGGATTTGTGAATCACAACATAATAACAGAGGAAAGAGATAAAGATGGTAGCCACATGTGTTGATGTCATGTTGTATTCCACGGCCATCCTGTAGTAGGATGCACATTCACAGTTTGTTCCACTGCATCCTGTCTCAACTGGCAACAGTGTACGTATCCATTTGGAAACAGGTATAAGAAGTGACTCAGCCAAAGCCACCATCTTCATGCACCTTTGGTTCATCAGGGGAACAATAGACTAATTCAGAGACTGAGATCTGGCCCATGAGTCTGAATCATGCTCTCACGTGGGGGGTGGGTTAGTCAGTAGACACGGGAGCACAGCACCCTACACATGCTTTGACAAACTCAAACAAACAGAGGGACACAAAGCAGACCCTGACACCAAACACCCCTGTCAAAACCGCGGTGTTTTGCCGCCACGCTCAAACCCAAATAACCAGCATGTATTTTCTCTCAGGAACGTGGGGAGAAGACCAATGAGCCCATCTCAGTGGCTTGAGGAGAAAAGTGCTCCCCCAATTTGTCATTTTGGATAGAAACCCGAGAAAACAAACAGGTTGGGAATTGAGTTTGAAGTGGGGAGAAGCCACATAATTTATAATATTGTCAGCTTTGGATTGACAACATAGCTGTGTTTACTATGGCTGTCACATTTTTATGTGTAATGGTCTGTGGTGACTGGTAGAGAAGGTCAGTTACATATTCTCCTGCACTTTTCAACCTGCACTTTCACATACACTACTATGGTGTGGAAATACTGTCTCTATGAAGATCCTTAATGTCTTCTTGGTCAGAATTCTTGGCTGTTCACTACAGAGTTACTATTTTACTGTTCTGATCTTGTCTTGTGGATGTTGCAAGAAGTGCTTGATTAAGGCAGGTGGTGGTGCACAATGATTTCTCTTTTAAATTATTTAGGTTTTATTAGACATTACATTTGTTTTCTCATAAATACGTGAGGTAATTACTTCAGAATGTGAAGTAACAGTAACAATTTCCATTACACAATCCATCGGTACAAATTAATAGCTGGGAAACAGTCAGTGTTTCCAGTAATCTCAGCTACAGCTTACGGTGTTCAACGTCCCACTTCTTATTTTACAATTAATCCCAGTGCTCATCTGTTACCATTCAGGGAACAGCATTAGAATTTCACTCATCGTGCAGTTTTATTAGATGAGAGGTCGAGGGACAACGAATATCATGAGTTATCACATGTTTAAACCCCAATCCAAAAATTCTGAGGTTTTTGAAGACTGGAACTGCTGTGTTTTTCTCCCCTTTCCCTTGAAGTCTTTTTTTCCTCTTAATTATTCTCAAATGGAACTCTCTGGGTGTTTGAGAAATGTGCTGTAAAAGGTAAATATTGTATTTGAATGCATCGTCCAGACACAGCCGGGAGTCACGCTACGCGGGCTTTTAAGCGTGTCTGTGCTTTCCTTTCCACCTCTCAGACTCCCAGTGACACATGGAGTAACCTCCACAAGTACGCACACACACACATACACAAAGGATTTCAAACTAAGTATCTACATATGCACACTCACACACAAAAACATGCACAGACGTCTGCTTTGTGTTCACATTTTGTTTTGTGAATCGAACTTTTACACATTTTCCTCAACAAAAGACTTTTTAACCAAACTCGTTAATGACACAATTACTGCAGAAAGTTTTTGTCCCTTACAGGGTAATTTCAAAATTATTAAATTCATATTCGTTATTCTGATTTATTCTTTGTTCTGAAAGCAATGTGAGAACATACATCTTCACCAACGTTGGAAAAAAAAGCCTTTTAAAAGAATAATTTGGGAAAATAGTCTTATTCACTTTCTGGCAGAGAGTAAGTTAGTTAGGTAGATAAGCAGATTGATAACTTATCACCAAGCTAGCCTGGCTCTGTCCAAAGATAATACATTTTGCCTACCAGCACCTCTAAAGCTCACCAATTAACACATAATATTGTGTTTTTAAGCTGTAGAAATACAACAATTAGTTGTGGGGGTTATGTGCTGGTTCTGTCCCCATGCTTCAAGTCTTCGTGTTAAGCTAACCTGCTGTTAAGTGTAGCCTCATAATAAACAAGCAGAAAGTGGTATCTCATGTAACTCAGAAAGAAAATATTTCCCCAAATATTGAACTTTCTTCAAGCTCCCATCATGTGAAATTTGAGTTGAATTTTGACCCAGCCAAAACAAGGATCTTAGTAAGTGGCTAAAATTCCAAGTGTTGGCCATCCAAAAACCTCATAGATTTTTCGTTGGTCCAATTCATAGAAATCTGTAATGATAGTTCTGAAATCTTTGAAAACAGTCCAAACATAAACTCTTGGCAGAGGTAACAATTAGGACAAAATACCAACAGCACAAATGAGCTGACAGCTGGTCCTGGCTGAAGGCCTGGACCGCAATGTCCAGACCAGGGCAGCAGGGTCGTTCATTCCTCAGTGTGTACAACAAAATCAAACTTCCTCACGCCTCATCTACTGGAACATCCCACTCAATACACAGTCTATTTTGGGCTTATTTGGCAGATATTTTTATCAGGAGGGGTGACAATCCGGTGCTTGGTGGCGTGCTTTCATGTGTCTCTATCCTCCTGGAGGGATCTGGGCAGGAATGTGAGGAAATTGTAGGGGACATCGCCGGTATGTGGACGTGTGAATTGAAGCAGTGATCGGGAGATAATTTTATGTGATGGGTGCTGTTGAAGGCGATGCAAGGTAGTGTTTGGGATGGAGGGACTGTAAGAAAGGAATGAGGATTATCATAACAGGCGCAGAACCTCCTCCTTAGCTGAAATTATTATTAATGAGCCGGACATCTTCAGTGCTTTCAACGAATTTTGACTGAAAGTCAACAGCCATCCTCTGAGGCTGTATTTGCACGTGATGTTTTGAGCTAAAGGCTAACATCAGCATGCTAGATGACAATGCTGACACTGATTTTTAGCAGGTATAATGATTACCATGTACACCATCTTAGTTTGCTAACCCACACAAAAGTACAGCTGGGGCTAATGGGACTGCCATTAGTGTCGCAGTTATCTGGTCATCCACCAAATATTGGACAAATTAATTACATTTTGACCTGATGATGGCGCTAGATGAAAGGGTAATACAATTATGAGGGCGACATAAATGTCTGAACCATCACCAGAGTGAGCAGGGTTCATCCTCTGGGGACCAATCCGAAGATTTTTGAGACATTTCACCAGAAATGTCAAATATTGCATCTGCAAAGTGCATCTGACTCTTTTGTAAAAGGTATCAGATCGTCTCTTACTGCTACAATAACATCTGTGGTCAACAGAGACTGTGGATTACTTAGTAATGTCCCATAAGTTCCAGCCCTCTTTCAACACTATGCACTGTAATACACTGGGTACTTCCTCTCTGACAGAACTGCAAAATGAATATAAATTCTATTACTTACATAAATACTCATATAGGGGAGTTGTTTTTATGTTTTACTAAACTGTTAGTTTCCACAGTAACATCACCAAAAGTTCAGTTCATACACTGTAACAGTAACATCTGATTTATCAGTCAAGAACGCTAATTTAAATGGAAATACCCTTTCTAACTCTTCCACTTCTATGTTTCCACACATGCCACAGAGTCGCTGTGAAGGGCATGTGTTTCCATCACTCAAAGCCGGGGCAAACTGGGCGCTCTCTATTGCATAATTTTCACCCTCTACTTAAGCAATTTAGGAAGTGTAAAAAGCCCCGCTACATTTTTCAGAGTTGACCCTGACATATTACATCATGTGGTCTGTGAGGATTCTCGACAGATCATTTAGGGTCTCAGATAACAAGACAACAAGATTATATACATTTCTGTTCTGCTGTTTCATTTCCCACTGCTAACAGAGTCCTAAACAGAACAGCCTCTGCTTCACTCTAATGGTCTTGACAAGGTTTATTTTTATTCTTGGACTTATCGTCTAGAGAGAAAAGATTTTAAGCCTTGAATACAACTTGCTGCTTTTCTCCTCTTTATACTGTATGTGACTGTATATTAAATATCTTTGAATTTGGGGGTGTTTGTCGGAAAAAAACATGGTCTCTTGGAAATTGTTTCTGACATTTTTACTGGCTAAGCACTACTGGGAATTATTAGAAAAAAATAATCACCAAAAAATCAATAATCGAAAGACTCATTAGCTGCAGTGCTAGCAGGTGGTCGTATTATTATTATACTGCTATATTACTATTACTGGAAAAACAGTTTGTTCTTGGAAAGGGAAGTTTGAGTTGTGTGATTCCACTTCACTACATATAGTGTGTAGTCTCATAGCTGGAGAATAAGATGAACCCATCATCTGAACAGTGTGTGTCAGTACAGCTCCGCTCTTAGTTAATAATTAATAAATCTGAGCAGGTATGTTTTTTCTAAAAATGTACTAAAATGCAAAGCTAGTGAGATGTAGTGAGCATGAAATTTTAATGGAGCACTGAAGAGCATCCACTTTTGTTTTCCAAACTGTCTCTTGTCCACAGTGCATGTCTGCAGTAATGGACACTTGCATTTTTAAATACCCTGCAGCCTTCTTTTAAAATTCACTGACCTGTGTTCTGGGTTTCTTCTCTTACTTTCTCTCTTCCCCTCTGTCACTGTCTTCATATATCCTCATAACTTAAACACAATAAATCTACAATTGCAAGACACAGGGGCAATTAGTAGCGTGTTAATATTAGATGTTGTAATGTAAATATGTAATTATAATTAAAAAGCTGAATGAAAAAGCAGAAATCACAACCATACATGGCCCACCCATAAACAAAAGAAGTCAACTTTACTTTTGGGAAATTTAAGTTGTATTTTTCACCTGTTTTGTTACATCTATATTTTGCTATAATGGTGGATTAACAGTTCAGGTTTTAATGAAAGATGGAGCAATTTAATGAATCATTTCAGTCATGGAAACATATTTTTCCTCTCATCAATTATTTAAGTTGAGTGTTTCTTTAATATAGTTCAACATTAGCTTCATTTCACACCAAATCAAGAGCACAAGTCACACTGACAACTGGAACAGAGCTTGTTAGTAATAGACTACTATAACAGACGAAGATAATACCTTAAAATGGAATAACTACTTAACATCACAGACTCCAAGTCCCTCTGGGAACACTTTGAAGGAATATTCATGATATTGTAATGATTTTTCCTCGGGGTTAAGAGCACTTTACATTCAAAATGCATGAAAAAAAAAAAAAAAAAAAAAGATCCAGCAGAATCGCTTTTACAGACGCGTTTTGTACGCCTACTTACAGTGTCTCCGTGCTTGCTGGAAACCTGGGGAGAATATCAATGTCAAAGCAGGAGATTATGTGAGTCTTCCACTCAGAGCACTCGCAGACAGCAGGGCAGGAGTCAGCCTCAGACATGGCGTTGATAGGGAGGGTGACGAGCGTAAACAACGCACATGTTATCACCTGCATGCTGAAGCCGGTGTAAAAAAAAAAAAAAAAAAAAAAGTAAAAAGAAATCCCCAGACTGACTTCTGTCTCTCCACCTGATGGTCTTCTTGATGTCCACAACAACAAATGTGTGTTTCAGTTTAAATTAGGCATTCAGCTCTATGATATTTGTTTTTGGGGTGTGTAATCCTCACACTGAAGTGTCATGCCCAAAGTTTTCTGCTCAGGGCCCCGGGATGTTTCTGTGAGGTTGTGAAGCTGGGGATGCTGTAGGACGGACAGCTGCAGCTCTGTGGTGGGTTTGGAGGTGGTCTTCAACTTGAGGGGAGGGTGGACTCTTGTGGCACTCTTGTGTTAGACTCGAGAAGTTTCTTTTTCTTTTTTTGTACTTGAACTGTGTCACTTCTGTTCTGTGCACTAAATAGGTAAACTGAGGTAAACTGTCTATTTTATACCAAATATGTTACTGAGTTCTTGTTTTTTTTGTCTATAGTCATTTTGTATATAAAATACATACTGTTTACATAAACATTTGTGTTTTTATGAGTCTATTCTAATCCTATTCATTTTACTAATTTTTCTTTCCTTTTCTTATTAACATTGTCTTGTGCGACAAACAATAGCCTTCTTCTTTCTTTTCTCTTCTTTTCTAACTGAAGAGCGGCAGGACTGGCGCAAACACATACCTTTGGACAATGTAGTTCATAAATACCACATTCCCACACTGCTCCATGGTGGGCGGCATACATTTCCCGGCGTCCTTTGGAGCCGCTGTGGTCGGTTGTTTTTCCTGCTCAGACGCGGCTAGTTTAAGTTGCCATAGCACGGCAGAGCTGAGGGGTTAGCTACCACTCACAAAGCGAAAAACTAACGGCTCTTGTGTAACGTATTTATTGCTGTAGTATTTATTTCCTCTGCGTTATGCAGTGTTTTGTAGTTTTTAACGTGTTTGTCACAAGGCTAAATGACTTAGCTAACGTTTGGTTTGCTAGCTAACGTTCACAGTAGATGCCACTTGTTGCTAGCCTGGAGGAGCGTCTCTCACAACAATGCCAACTGCAGTGATTGATTGGGAAGAGGGCTGTTTGAAGTGTAGTGTGTCGCTGGTCAGATAGCTTTCTGACTCCACGGTTTGTTAATTAATGTAACGATGACAAAGCTCACATTTCTGCTAGCTATGACAACAATATTTACTGTTAAGAAAGTTCAAAACCAGCCCAGTTTGTGCGTTAATCTGATTAACGTTACAGTTATCAGTTAGCGTTTTTCCGACGAAGCTAGTGCTGGTCACTAATCGTCACATTTGCACAGTCAGACGTTTTTCGTGGACCTGCTCAGTCCCAAACAATGGATACATCCAGTGAGTCGGACACATACGACAGGACGCGGGGCAACAGGCCACGGGGGCGTGAAGCCCATCGCAGACCTGCCCGGGACAGAGGCAGAGCCAGCGGGAGTGGAAGTGATGGTCGAACAGCAGACATCTCCGAGAAGATCAGCACACTGGCGAGCACTTTACAGGTACTCTGCCATACTACACATCTACATCTGTTCACCTTCCATCCAGCTGCAAATACAAACATGCATCTGTGTTTTGTATTCCTACCAAAGCAAAGTAAAGTGTTGGCTATGACCTTACAGAGTTTTCCACCCCCTACGTTGATTCACATCTTGTAGGAGCAGTACAACAACTTCCCTGTAAACTTGCCATGCATTTTGGCTTTACATGTTTATTTATAGCGTCAGCTGAATCATACACTTATGTCAATAATTGTTAACTAAAAGCTTCTTTTCTCTGGCAGGACACCAGTAGGAACCTGACCAAAGTAGACCGGATGCTTGGCCAGTACAGGGACCACACAGATGATCAGGCTGAAGCCATGGCGCTGGTCAGACATTTGTTCTATTAATTATGATTTAATTATAATAATTTGGCACCTTTGATGAACACAGGTGATTTAACATTGGTCTTCCCGTTGCACAAAGAGCCATGTTAGATTAAATTTGTTTGAAAATGCACCAAAACACTCATACTGAGCTATTTTGATCAAAATGATCTGTGTTAAGGGAAACATTTGACAGAATTTAACTTTTTCCCACCAATAGTTGTAGGAATGCTGCCTGTGTGTGTGGTGCCAGTTGTTTCACGGTCTTGAGTGCATATTCATAACATTTCAAGGACAATAACATACCAATCTAAGTGCCTAGTAATACCAAGTCATCTTTTAGTCCAATATCTTATAATCTATTTAGTGTTCATTAGATTTTTCTCACTTTTTAAACTTTATTCCTCTCTCCTTCTCCAGATTCACAGATTTGATTTATGTGTTTTGTTAGTTTGTCATTTATGTCTGCTTTTTTGTCTACACCAGCTCAGGGAGAACCTGGAGGAGTCTATCAGTCAGCTGCAGACACAGAGGCTGGGCAGAGCCAATGGCACTCGGAGTGCTTCAGCTTCGGCCTCGCCCCTCCACACTAGCGACCTGGAAGCTGGCTCGGGATCAGGTATGGAGAAATAGAAAGGATTTTCTCTTACTTGTCTTCTCACTGTAGTCTTAGTTCTGGATAATTTGCAAAGAGGTTAAACGTACCTGCTGATAACACAGAAATAGCACATGAAAATGACAAACAACACAAAAATCCCACCTTAAAAATGTTGTGCATCTTGAGCGAGTTTATGCTGTTTGTGTTTAGTTAAATATTTTTTAAGTAACCAGCCTACAGAAGCTCTGGTTCCTGCTTTAACACATTACAAAATACAGTATATCTTTTATTTCAGATGGCCAGCGTTTCTACCCTACTTCTCCACTGAGGGACTATACAGGCACTCAAGGAAGAAGAAGGAGGTCTCAGTCTGCCAGTGTTCGCTTCAAGGATGCTGGCATGACAGGAGAGGATGTAAGGAATGTAGACAGACCAGACATCAATCAGTGCCACAAAAGAGTTTCCACAAGAGGGCATACTGAGTCAGCAACATAAATCTGAAAATTGTTACAGTAATGAGATTTCATTCAAATGAGCTAATGTTCATGTTAGTATTTTTCTTTACAGAGGCCTACAGTCTGTTCAGGAGCCTCTTACTTTTTTGATCGTGCTTTCCACAGTAGTTGCAATACATCTCTGAAAAGGTAACTATAGTCAACATTTGCTTTGCTTGTGTATAATGTTTTGTATTCTGTATCTATCTGTGGCTGTCCCACATAGATTCACACTTTGCACCAATCCTTGAGGGATCTACGTTGTGACCAGCTGAGACTGTCTGATGACCTGGATAGAGAAATCCTCAGGAGAAATAGGTACCAGAGAGGACAGGCAAAGCTTGAACATCAATACAGTAATATTATGGCTTTTTTTCTCTTTCCACGTAGCTCACTGGCTGGAGTTATTTTTTATGAGACAAGGTGAACTTTAGAGCTGAACTGAATCTCCAAATGGTGTTTTGTTAGCTGCCATAGTAACAAGTAGCCAAAACAGTCTCTATCCACAGAAAAATATTATATCAATATTTTTGCTGATTTTCCACTGCCAGATTTAAAAAGCTAGTAAAATGATAAAGGCTGGTGACAATGGGCGTACACAGTGAAAAATGTTGAATCTCAGATACTGGAATGAAGTCATTAATTTTGCATTGTAACCAGATAAATTAGTGTTTAAAGGCTACTCAACTTTTCAAGATTAATCAAATGAAACACTACTTGACCTTGGTTTCGTCTGTCTGCATATCCTTAAATTGAGTTTGGAAGCATTCTTTGCTTTAACTCCAGTTTGGGTGTTTGGTTAAGGCTTTAGAAATGTAGTCCACAGTGATTCAGTAATCCTCACAAAAAGCAAGGGTACAATTATACAGTCTCTTCTTCAAGTCTGACTTCAGATTTTACTTCTCTTTTCTACACTAATTCCTGTAGAAAATGTTTCATTTATTTTTCATATCAACTGCACATAACAAAGTTTGGCTCAAGTTTTGAAAACAAATATACGTATTTTCAGGTCTTTGAAATCTCCTTGATGAGGAAGTGATAAAAGTGTCAATGGAAACTTAAACTTACAGACGGAACCGGAAAGTCAAAAGGCAGCAGATCTTTCCCTCAACATGCATTAGAATTTGACATTTCCACGTTATTAAAAAATCTCTCCTCCCTAGTGCTGCTGACCAGACCAAATGGATCCACCACCATATTTCAACAGCAGAAGCTGCATAATTATTTTTCGTGGTGTCACATTATGCATTCACATTTTTGATCAATGGTGTCCTGGAGTAGGATTTTTCAATATGACAGAGAGCTCTGCTGTGTAAATATTTTCAGTCTGCTGGATTTGTCTTTTTTTTTCTCTTATAGGTCTGATATTGACACCAGGCGAGCGATGGAGGGCCTCACATGCCACATGACAACTTCCCAAAGACAGTCTTCAGTGAGTTGTAGCTGTGTATTTTACCACTAGTACTTCAAGTATGCTCTCTAACTCTGTGGACTTCAGAATAAATGTGGTTGCATCCTGAATTTAAGGACATCCCATCACCGTTATTGATGAACGAAAGCTTCTGTATAAAGCAGTATGCAAATATTTATCTTCCCTGAGTAGAAATGGTAAAATCGTGTCCTCTTTTTCAAATGTCACTTCACTGAAGTGAACTTTAACAAATATTTCAATATAATTTCCAGGCACATGGCTCCTCACTGCACCATCAATCCTTTGACAAATACGCTGCTCAAAATGACAACCAACATGTTTAATAATTTTTATCTTGACGTGTCCACAGACGCGACAAGATAAAGGTGTTGCTTCCTGATTAGACAGGGAATTCTTGCATCGTGAATGTAATAATTCCAGCCAGCTCTAGAAGATATTTTTGTCACCCATCCTTTTAATTTCCTGGTGTCTCATTTATCATATTTCGCTGGCATTCCTGCACCGGTGATGTTTGCGTGACCTGAGGCATCCTCCGTCTCACTGTCTGCAGGTGTCGTCTCGCGTGGAGCGCCGTCTGCAGGAACTGGAGAGAGAGATGCACGCTGAGCAAAGTAGCGCGGGTAGAGAGAGAAGGCCAGATCAGCGGGCAGCCATGTCTGACGAGCTGCAGGAGGTGACGCTCCCCCCCATCATTCATCCGCTGTGATCCCACCATCCCACACCTCCCTGTTGACAGTCTCATGTTCACTCGCATTCAAAGAGAACGGCAAAAAAAGAGTCACATAAATTCAGTGGAGGGATGTGGACAGGACAAGAAGGAACATAGCAATACTTCATCTTTTACTTTATTTACAACACACACTCACATCGATATGATGTAAATATGTCATATTTCATGTGCAGTCCCTGAGCAACAAACAAGTCATAAAAAAGCAGACAAGACAATATACAAGCACATAGAAGGGGACCTTTATAAATAATGATGAATATAGCAGACGAACAAGGCAACATTACACACCACCATATGGAATACAGATTTCAAATACACTAAAAAGACACTGATTAACAGAGTGGGATAAAAATATATGAAATATTATGCTGGTAAAGTATTATAGATTGGCAAGTCTCTCAATTTACTGTGTTCCAGCCATGCAACGCTGTTTGCTTAATGGTCTGATACAGTCATCTCTTATCAACAGCTCGAGTGTACCTGCTTTTATTGCAATTGTCCTCACAAATTCAGTTAAAATTGAAGAAGTATTGTAGAAAATGTTCTGGCATCCTCTTATTTTTTCAAATTCTTAAAAATCTTAAAATGTCACAGCGATGGTTTGGCTTTTTGTCTAAAACTTTCAAAAGCTTGATTGGATACCACCTCAAAGGGCTAAAAGGTGGTTTTACACGTCTGAAACCAACTATTTCAGTAATATGAGGGAGAATCATTTAATTCAAAACTCATTTTACTAATACAAAGAAGCATTCAATGAAATATTTATATGAATAAAACAATAACATAAGGAGAAATTTGGCTGATGCAGTAATGAGAAAGTGAGTCAGCAGGACTTTCTGCCCACACAGAGTCAGCGGCAGCACTAAATGCCTGTTAGTTATTCTTTAGTAATAATACAGACCACTGACATGTACTCAGTTTATTAATGCTCACTTAAAAAAAAAATCATAAGCTGTTCTGACTGTCAGCTCTGGTACAGAAAAGTTAAAATCGAAGCTTGATGGCATTACAAATGAATGCTGAAACATTCTCAAGTGGTCTCTGCTGAGTAATTATTCCCTTACAAAAAACAGAACCAAAACCACTAACTATAATTTGTGTGATTACTAATCATACACACAATTATTTCTGTGTTGTCCATCACATAACAGAAAGATGAGAGCGTCTTACTCAAGGCTTTTTCTCTCTAATGTACTGCCGTCCTCTCTTGTTAGTTAAAGCGGTGTTCACACTGTGTCACCTCGCCATATTGCTCTGCTTTATGGGACTATAAAACACACCTAGGCAATTACTGTGATGCAGTGCAAATGGTTGCTAAGCAAGTAATTGCTACTCTTCGGTATTTTGTGCCAATCATGTTTTTTAGGCGTACATTTGTCTTAAAGCATTAATAGCTGTGAGAGCTCTGTCATTAGGTGCACTTTAGTGTTGTAGACTCGTAGCTAAATGCACTCCCATAGTCGCAGTGAAGTAACACATTTTGTATTATTGCTCTCTTACATTTTTACTTTCCATTTAGCCACACACATCATATATATGATATATCACCAGCATAATATTAGTTCATTTCTTTCTTTCTTTCTTATTGGTATGGAGGACAGGGTTCTATATAATCTTATCACTGTCATGGAATTAGTACTTATTACTATTATTATTATTATTATTATTATTATTACTATTTTTTTTTCATCTCATGCATGTCATCCCTGCAGTTTATTAGCAGACCACAGAGGGGCACTGTGTAGCTGTATCCAGACTGCTAACCTTTGTGAGCCAGACTTTTCAACACACTGTGTAATGATCGTAGCTTACCAATTCATTTGCATCCAACTCCTCTGTAGTGCCCTAATGGGACACCAGCAGGGCCCGGGGCGATGGGAAATAATGCATTTGTCCAAAAATTAAGGGTAAATAAACACGCATGAGGAAATGAAGAGGAAAATAATCTCTTTTACTACAAAAGAGCAGGGGGGGAGGGAGAGCGGAGGGCACATTTATTCCCCACCGATGGGCCCGCTGTGATGTGAATCAAATAGATGATGAGTCACTTGGGTAGATGTTATTGCTAGCAGCCGGTAATTCATCACCACAGCCTGCTCAGAATGAGTGGGATTGAGTGGGATCTAAGCTCTTATACAAATCCACCATCCACCACGACGTCAGTATCTCGCACCAAGAAGACGAGATGGGAGATGCTATAATGCAACAGCACCTTTCATGTTGCATTCTTTATGCTTTTCTTACAATAATACAAGCTGTGGCCTGTGTTTTGTAGACGTCAGCAGGACGCCAAGTTCAAACCCATGAGCGTGAGGAGGCCATGACAGCCAGGCTGCTGAAAGCAGAGAGGGAGAAGTCCAAGGTGAATATGTTCAGTCTTAAAGCAATATCTTTATATTAAAAAAGTAAAAGCCTTACAATGATTACGATCTTAATTTTCTGAATGTCTCAAACTTTTTTAGTTGAAAATCAAATAGAGCCACTTCCCAACACTCATAATTGTGCCTTAACTCAAATTGTATACATTGTAAATTTATAGACCGTAGATGCTGCATACATAACGATACTGTAGGCAATTCACAAACATTACATTTCCAAACCATTTTCTCATAATGTGTTGTTCTGACATTGTTAATGTTGCGCTCTCCTCAGATGGATCAGGAACTGGAGAGAGCTAGACGACTACTACAACAGTCTGAGGATAGTAGAGAGTCCCTTGTTCAACAGGTTTGTTTGTGTTTGTGTCTACTGTACCTGATTGCATATGCACATCTACAGTAAAGCTCAGGAGACAAAATAATAAACAGTGCAGCATTTTCCAAGAGAACTTCAGTGTTGTTGTTTTTTTGCCCAATGTCAGACGGTCAGATGTCCTTCTCTGTGTCTGTTTTACAATGGCCAATGATCCCCAGGTGGAGGACATGCGCGGTGAGCTGCTGAGGACAAGGAAGGAGAAGACTGAGCTTCAGAGAGCCCGGCTGGAGACTTTTCAGCCCATTGCTCAGCCACATGTTAGCCACACAGATGGGGAGGAGGGAAGAAGTGGACAGCGAGGGCCAGGTACTGAATATAGGTCCGGATAAACAGGAGAGGGGAATCCAGGGAGGATTTAGATGTAGGTTATGGGTGGATGGGTGATTAAAAGATTGCCATGCCAACTCTGTAACCATAGAAATAGCTGACACTATGTCTTGTTATTTCTATGCAACTTCTTTTCCTTGAAGAAAATCTCGAGGCAGTACACATGCATCGCTAATTTCTCGATAAAAATATCTTAAAGAGTAAGAGAATGCAAGGCAGTGGGGAAAAAAGAGTTAAGACAGTGAAAACAAGACAAGTGAAGTGCACAGAAAGAGAAAAATGAAATCAAATGTATGATCATCAAAGAGAAAAAGAGAAAATTTAAGAGTAGATTAGAGCAAAGTATTGAACATGTTAATTATCAGTGACCCACTGTAGATTTTTTAAAAGATGGTCAAATATATTATGATGACATGCCCAACTGTATTTAGTGTTTGTATATCAGCATCATTGTATATCGAGTCCTTCTGCATTCACGTCTTTTATCACTTCATTTATATTCTCTTCACGTCTGTCAACTATTGGTCTGCCCCAAGTGACCAAGTGAGGTGATTGACAGCGAGAAATGCTTATGAGCCTCCAATATAGCAGGTAAAAAGTCAAGTCAGAATGGACTCTTAAATATACAGGTAAGAGAGATTTGAGTGAGGTAAATATTTACCTCACTCAAATCATGTTGCCTCGGTTTGTTTTGCCTATTTACAGAAGATACAATGTATTTCTTCTGCTCCCCAATCTGTCAGTCCATGTCACTATATTTTCTAACTTTCCACATGTAGAAACCAATTACAACAAAACTTTAATATGTTCCTGCATGTGTGTGTGTGTGTGTACATGTGTACAGATCGTTTGAATCTGGAGAAAGAAGTGGCAGAGCTGCGAGTCCAGCTGCAAACAGCCTCAGTCCGTAGTGAAGTGGAAGAATTGAAAAGGGCTCTGGATCGCAAGGAGAAGGAGAGAATCCAACTCAGCTTACAGGTGGAGGTGTGTATCAAAGAAATTCCATCACAGTGGGTATTTATATAAAACACGAGCTTGTAACAGTAGTGTTTCAGACAATTCATTGCATGTCATTCCTTAGTAATCCAATTGGCTGTCTTTGCACTACGCTCTCTAGAATAAATGGGAAACATTGAGGATCTCTCAGCTGAAGTGCATATGAACACTACACAAGCATGCTTTTGACTTTGTCGGTGCCTCCGTCTCCACCCCGAGCAGGGGTTATTTCAGTTTGTCGGGTGCCTCTCATCCATGGTCGCATCCTCCGCCAACTCCATGCCGCTTGATCCTCTTAAAATCGTCAGATGAAGTGACAGTTGGAATATGAGATCAGAAGTCAACCAGCAGTCATTTATCCTTTCTCAAACTGGTGCAATGTGTCACTTCCATCACTGTAACAGGACATAAAACACATGCATTCCCTTGCTAAGCATTTGAGGCTATGGTGGGTATCAATAAAATGTTAGTAGAAATAGCTGCACTTTAAGCATTGGCATATTCCCCCAATCTCTGAAGTTTCTTTCACTGAATATGTGTTTAAACTCCCACACTTCCCCCCCCCTTGCCGAGTAGGTGTTAAAAGATGAGGTGGGTGTTTGCATGTATCACCAGGGGCGCCTTTTATGGTTTTTATGTCTAGATGAAAATAGACGTTGTAAATGTTTCATTTTAACGGTAAGTGAGCAAAAATGAAATATAATGAGGAGAATGGGGTGGAAGATTCAATTTCTCAGTGACTGAATTTATATACAGTCTAATAGGTCTATGCCTAATCAGTCTATGACTAATTACCCCTAACTGACAGTCTAATTGAGTAAATACCCAAACTGCACCAGGCTAACCTTACTTTTCCCGTACTTAAGACTTCAGTCAAGCTTGAAACTTCAAAGTGATTGTGATTTTGTTGTGGATATGAAGTTAATCCAGCGCAACTCTCCTTTCAGACTACTTTTCAGACCAGCCTTGCAGATAATCCAATTGTAGGCACCATGTAAACACAGTCGCAACCTTCTTTGACCTGTCTTTGCCTTTTGTCCCCTTCTTTGCTCCCATCTCTTCTTAAAATTGCTCATATTTTTTTTTTTCTTTTTAAACTGTCTTTTTCTCCCTTTTCTCTAAACCCATTCCTCTGCACCACTATGTCTCCCTCTCTCCCACCTTTCAGTATTTTTCATCTTATTAGCAGTAGTAGTCACACAAACACACATGTCCTTGACCTTTCTCTTCTCTATACACCAGGAATTGTCTTCAGACCTGGCACGGCGGGAGCAACAGCAGCTACGAATGCTTGAACAGCTGAGGGAGATACAGGTATTTTAATGTTTGTTATTGAGTCACGCTGTTATTCATCAGTGAATAGGTAATTTAATTCACCACTTGAGGTACTTTTTATAGTGGCAATTAAAATTGAAAGCATACGGTGTGTAGTAGTGCATCATTCTGGGCCACAAGTTCACAACATTAGAATGTATAGAGTTGAAAAACCAATGCTAGAAGCTAGCAGTAACAAGGTACTTCAGAATTAGCCTTCATGGTTAAAAACACTGATTCACATTACAAAGAAAAAATATACACTTCATGTATAAATTCACTCTCATGCTTTTAGAGTCGAGGACAAGCAGAGAGGAGGGAGACGGAGGCATTACTCCAGGAGAGCACGAGGACCAGAGATGAATTGAAAACCAGGGCCCAGGAGGCTGTGCGCCAGTGGAGGGCAAAGTGCAGGAGACTGCAGAAGGAGCTGGAGGAAGTGAGGGCCCAGACTCAATTCCATACCGACAAGGCCTTGCAGGTCGGTTGAGGCAGATGCATTCATTAAACAACTTTTGACACCAAGTCCCACAGCAGCAGCTGCACCTAAGTAACTGCTGTTTATAAAGCTGGCTGTCTTTGCATATTGAAAAAAAATCCATCTTAAACTCATTGAGTTTAGTGGACTGATATGACTTTTTCTGGCTTATTTCTACATATTGCTAGTGGAACGAGAGGAAACTGCGTTTGAAATGGAAGAAATTATCTCACTCTATTTCCGTTAGAGGGCAATCCACCGATTTTACCCATGAAAATCAGTTTACCTGTCTCAAGGAGCGTTATTCAGCCTTTGAAAACAGTTGTATAATGTCTTCTGTGGCTTTGGATGGAACTTTCCAAGGTTTGAGGAATGTCATCACTAAACATTTTTGAACACAAAGCCGTTGTTACAGTCTGGAGGTTTGAGATTTGAAAGAAGTGTGCCTTTAGGGAGCACAGGCATCCTAATGAAAGATGCTATTGAGTTGTATTATGGGAAATGTAGCAGGTACAGGTATGAGTCCCTTACATTTATGGAAGTGTGAGTGCCTCTTTGAAGCATCTAATTGCGTCTAATTATCTGAATGTCTGTGTTTATGGTGGGTTTAGTGTGTTAAAACTAAAACCATTGGCACCCTTCACACTGACACTAAAAATACTGATATGCATTGTGTATGAGGTACTCGATGGCAGAGCCTCAGAGCAGCTGGCGTGAAAAATGTACAAAAACAATATGCATTGCACAAACTGTACAATAAACAATAGTGTCGGTACCAGGCAGGCAAAATTTTGATTTTGATTGTTGTTGTGCATAAGAGTTAAACTAACACTGTGTCTGCGTACTGAAGTCAAAGCTGCCCTGTAGTCAGCTGCTTTCTTGTCCCTGTTGGCAAAGCTAATTCTTATGTCTTATCTTTACAAACAAAGTGAAAGCTCAGGTGTTGCACAGAATCCAGCTAAAGTTCACCAGATCACTGTAAATGATGGACAACTGCAGCTCAAATATGAGTCGATGGTGCTCGTTAGCTCGCAGCACTCTGGCCGGTGCTGCAGCTGGCTGGGCTAGCGGCACCGTTAACAACAACTGGCTGTCTTTGTTGCATTTTCTCAGCAGTGGAATCTGGCTCATGCACAGCTGATTTGACTTTGACAGGGTGTTCTAAAAGTAAGTAAAAGTAATCAATAATGTCTGTACTGAAATGCATTTCTCAACTCCAGTAGTAGACTGATTTGTAGTGACGCCCCAGGCGGTGAGAAGAAAAACAAAACTTACCTCAGCCAAACTCTCCCTGTAGTTCTGCATCCCACTGATGTCAGTGGATGGTGGAAGCAAACTAGGTTGCTACAACTGGCTACAGTGATAAACACAGTCTTGGCGAGTGTAGCGGACATTATGGACACACAACACCACCAAAATGTCTACTCTGTTACTCAGATGTTATATTTCAAATATTTTTAGCAGCTCTGTGTCTCGAAGCAGTCCTTCCTCCCTCCTTTTGTTGAATTACATTATGGAGGACATTCAAGATCTCAACGTTTGAGAGAAAATAAATCAACACCCTCCCATCACGGGGGAAATAGAGATGTTAAAATATTTATGAGTTTTTCTGGTCCAATACCTTCATGTCCTTTCAAAGTAGAAATTGACTGAAAAATCAGCACAAGCAGCACCTTCTGTACCTTTTAAGTATAATGATTGGAAAAGAGACATATAAATACATATCCAATGAAATCTGTATTGTGTGTCCGCATACATGAAGTAAACTGGTCTGAAACCAATATAAGGAGAGTGCTGTTTAATACTACTGAATACTTATTCAAACATACCAATACAAGTAATATGTATGTAATGAAAAATGTTCTGGAGCTTTTTATTAATGTTCATATTCAACCCGAACAAAGCAAAGTGGTCCAATACTTATGCATGCTTTTCTGTTCATTTAATTTCATACTTTATTTTATCTACATTGCAGAGAGGGCTTTGTATCAAAGCCAGATTAAAACTCTTGAATAATGTATTTTGAATTAACTTAATTATAATATAACCAAACATGAAGTCAAGTATTCTGAGTACGATTACAAGGTATGTTACAGCAGTTGCGCTTAGTCGAATAATTAACGGCCGACTATTATTGTCAGCTTGAAAGTCACCTCCCAGTGTTTTGAATTCCATTTGGACTGAGTGAGTCACCTCCAAACTCACAGTCAGCAGCCTCGCGCCTCACAGACAGACAGACAGACTCCCACCTGGCATACTCGACGTGACGCGAATTAATTACAAAATCATTTCTGCCCCTTTAATGAATTAGGGGAGAGAATCAAGTGCTCAATTAAATGATTAGGTTCTGAGCTACAGCAAAGTCTTTGCAAATTCCAGTCAAAGCCAGAGTATTAGAAGCAATCTGCCTTGAACAGACCTGACCATTGTCCCTTATCAGGGAGCTGAGTGCTAGCATTTTCCTATCAGTGCAAGAGCTGGTACTGCATATGTTTCTCTCCCTCTGTCTCTCTGTCACTCTTTCTCTTGCTCTCATCATTATTGTTAGAGCTCTTTTTGTACACCATCTTCCGCCTCCTCTTCATTTGTCATTCTTCATTTCCCTACTCCTCTCCCTTTTCCCACCCCCCTTCATCTCCCCCACTCCCTCCCTCTCTCTCTGTCTTTCTTTGCTCCTGTTCTCTCTTTCTCCCTCCAGGCAGCCAGGGAAAAGGAGAGCTCCCAGGTCCAGCTGAAGGCGCTGAGCCAGCAGACTGAGGCAGCCCGTAGGGAGCTCGCTGAAATCCTAGGCCGTTTGGCCCAGCGCGAAGAAGAGCTCCGCCGCAAGGACGTGGAGCTGTCCGAGACCCGCCAGCGCCAGTTGTCACTGGAGCAGGAAATCCGGGAGGTGTGGGGCTGAGCATCCAGAAATAGAAAATATCTTTCAAATCACAAGGGATACAAATGAAACGTCTTATAGAACCATAGATTGAGGGTCTTTTTCAGTGAATAATCAGCCTATCTGCAAATGTAGTTCATTGATTGATCATTCAAGAGCCTTTTAAGTCACCTTTTCAAAAATGACAGGAGTCAGCACTGAGGTTGAATCAAACGTATCACACTACCTCTGTGAAGCATGCTATTTGGGTGTCATGTAATGATGGCAACTTTTTTTGAAAGTAGTCAGGCAGCATTGAAGTTGTGCCAAGTAAGACATATATATATGTTCTCTTTTTTAAAATGCTTGTTCAGTTGTTACAAATCCCAGTCTAACCACACACATGGCTGAAATTTTGATTAAATTCTGTTGGCAGACCAGTTAGTTTAGTTTAGTTTAGTTTGATGGTATTAAACGAATGAATGTGTTGCTCATCAAAAGAGCTTTGATCAGATTCTAACAGCGCTCCTAACTCTAGGTTAGGGAGGCCTCAGCTGCTCTGGAGGAGGAGATTCGCCGTCAGGCCACTGTCCAGGCAAGACTGGAGGAAGAGAACCAGAGGCTGCAAGAGCAAGCTGACACCCAAACCCGTCGTCGTCAGAGAGACCAGGACACACAAGCTGAGCTCCAGGCCTCCTTAAAGCAGATGACCTCAGCTAATGCCCAGCTAGCCCAGCGGTTGACTGAGGAGGAGAGCTCCAAGAAGGAGCTCCAGAAGGGTGCCTCTGAGCTACAGGCCAGGCTGACGGCAGTACAGGAGGAGTGGGCAGCTCTGGGGCAGCAGCTGCAGCTCGAGAGAGAGGTGCATCAGAAAGAGCTGCACAACATGAAGGCAATGATGGAGGACAGCAGGACAAAGAAGGATCGTGAAGTGCAGGAAAGGCTGATGCTCTGCCAACAGGAGCGAGATGAAATACAGATGCATCTGAAGGAGGTAAAGGTAAGCCCTTTTAGAAAGGTGCTCCAAGGTAACGTACAAGAAGTGTTTGACATTTCAGGAAATACACGTATTCACAGAGTTAGATCATACCACCCTCATGTCTGTACAATAAATGTAGAGCCAGCAGCCATTACCTTAGCATAAAGACTGGAAACAGCTAGCCTGGCATCAAGAAATATTCCAGCACATCTACAATTCAGTTTTTCTACACATCAAACAAACAAGATATAACTTCAAAACTGAGAAACCCATCAGCATTTCAAATGCTGCAATGAATGACATGCGAAATCTATAAAATCTAATTAAAATCTAATGCCTTGTCATCAGTAATTAAAATGTGTGCGTGTAAGTCTGCCCTGCGCAGTGTGGCTGACTTCATCTTCTGTCAGTAATGCAGCTAACATGATTGATCCTGACACGTGCTGTGTGTTCTTATGTTATGGCTGCATTCACCCTGGATTGTTTTGTACTCCTGTGCTTAATTTTTGAGCATCCTCCCCCTGTCTGTCAGCGGTGAAGACCCTACAGAATTTCTCCTTTTATGTATGGCCACAAAAACATTTTTCTAATAGAGTGCATGCAAGAAACACCCTCCATTTTTTTACACAGTGACTAATTAGTTAGGTAAAAATGGGCCAAAATTTCTCATGAAGTGCTTTTTTGTGTTTTTTTTAAATTTGTTTTTCTTTCTTTTGGTATTAGAGGTGATGATAAAGTAAATAAATTAAATTAAATTGAATTAATAAAGTTTTTTATAATAGATCTGCTCCCATAAAATCGACATACTTTTAATTAAGTGCTTTATATCATGTTATATGCACCAAAAGCCAACATTGGGACATTATGATTGTACAGAGCCGGCTAGCTACTCTTTACTGATTCCAGTCTTTATGCTAAGCTAAGCTAAGCTAAGCTAAGCTAACCTTCTGCTGGCTTTCTCTATGTCTTTATCATACAAACATGAGAGGGGTATTCATTTTCTCACCAAACTCTTGGCAAGAAAGTGAATAACTGTATTTCCTAATATGTTTGACTATTCCTACAAACATACCAAAGTGCTGAATTCTGGATTGTATATCTGATGTGAAAAACTTAAAATTTGTCAAATCGTTTGAGATGTCAAGGTCATAAGCCAACCAAAAAGATTTTCTCTCTTTGCACTCAGGCATGGGTCACACAGTGCCACACTCTAATTGACATTTAGAGCAGCACTGGCACAAACTTCAAATTCAGCACCGGGTAACATGCCACAGCCACTAAACATCTGGCATATTTCCGACTCAGCGAGACACAGACAAAATTCTCATTTAGAGTAATTTTCTTCATTGGCCGGGGCTCTGTCCTCTGAGTACGGGTGAATCGAGGATAGCTGAGCTCTTAATGGTGTGTGGTGCCCCGTGGATCCTCATGGCCATTCTAAAGCTCCAAGCGTGCATATTTAAAACCCCTGATATCAGACCTCAGAAGTCTCATCAACGCAGCGCTGGTGATAGGGGACTCCACTTGACTTACTCCCCCAGCGCCCCATCTCTCCTTCCTCACTTCAGTATCTCCAATGATGAGCCCTCATGGGTACATTGTTTCTTAAGGGGCATGGTCCTCGCTGATATGGTTGAGTTTAGACCATTAGCTGTGCTGAATGGCATTAATATCTGACATAGCTCATTGTAATGGTGTCATTTCCGAGCACAGTAAGGACAAGGGCGTTTGCTAGAATGTTTTTAAGTACTAGCCTACGGGTGCTGCAGATGTCCCTAAGAAGCCCACCCAATATTCACACAGCATAGCCAGAAGCCTGTGCAACGATTCTGATACAGTCAACTGTCAAAAAAAGCTTAAAATATTCTTATTTTCTTGTCCTTGTCCTCTCAGTCTTGATTTCTCCTTCACTCGATCTTCCCTCTCGCTGTCTCTCTCTGCCTTAATCCCTCTCTTACTGCCTCCCTCCAGTTCTAATTTTGCATTTTCCATCTGTTTTTCCTCTCTTCTCTCTCCCAGCAGTTCAGTTTTTCCGTTTTTTCTTTGTTTGTGTCACTCCTGTCACTCCCAATTCTCAGTCACTGTTGTTCATTCCACTTTACTACATCTTGAGCTGTGTGTAATAATGTGATCATTGTAGATAGAAGGATAATAACTGAGGCTGGATTTGCCTTTGTAAAGTTCAGCTTAGACTGAGACATGAATTAGGGACTTGTTTTCAGAGTTTTGGCAATAGAATTTACCCATTCTCTTGACCCATTACATGATGTTCTCTGTGTGTGTGTGTCACAGTATGTCATGCCAGACCTCATTATGATTTCACCCTGTGTCTTCTAGACCTTTTACAAATAGTGTCTGGCGAATATGACATGCTGTATGCAGGATCAACAAGGCAGCTTTTATGTCAGTGAAATGGCAATTTTTAAAATGTATACACACTACTTACTCATACAAGTATATTTTAGCGGCTTTGAAATCTCACAAATACAAACTGCAAACTGCTTTAAGTCGATATTGTTGCAGCAACTAAACCATCAGTCCTCATTATCTCAAATTATTGCCTGTGTATCACGGCCATAAACCCATCCACTCTCTACTAGGCAGATGCAGCGTCAGACAAGGAGCTGTGTGGGGCGCTGCGCAACAAGTTGGACAGGATGAAGGATGAGTGTGATAAGCTGGCAGCACAGCTGAGCACAAAAGACGAGGCACATGCACGTCTCCAAAGAAAATGCCAGCTACTCAAACAGGAACTGGATGACAAAGTAAGCCCTGCCTCCTTTTTGCCATCTTTTTTTCTTCTCCAAACATAGTAACTAATATCAAATGGCGTGAAACTTCCAATAAATGCAGAGTATCTGTTTTCATATCGGTGAAATACATCTACGCTCAGCAGAAGTTTTGAAATATCTGTGCTGATTCTAATTAATCGTGACAGACAAAGTCCACGGACATTAAAAGACAAGAAGTTGAAATGGTAAGACAAACTGTGCAGAAAAGAGTAGCCAGTACAGTCCCAGTTTTAACAGAAGCACACATTGTAACCTTAACAACTTATTTTAACCTTTTATATAGCACATGGGGAGAAAAACAAGACATTTGGCTATGTAAATATAACAACATTGGCTATTCACACAGCAGTTAGAAACATATTTTTGTTTTTTGGTAATCAGTTGAACAAATCATCAGAACACAATCTCTGCTGGATCTGGCTGCAACATGAAGCAACAAATAATTATACATATGTTAACCTACAAGGACATTGCTTTACTTCCTTCCTCCAAGATCTATGATATCCGGTAAAGTCACATGATCGTACAAACCTAAGAATGGTTTGAAAGGTTAATTAGTGCCAAATCAGCAGTATTTTTAAAGGGGCTTCAATATCAATACGACTTTAGGTGTTCTACAACAGCAGACAAAGTATTGAGTCCATATTCACCTCTCTGACCTCTAATAAGTTGCATGGAGCTCTTTGGGGGGATCCATGTATTGATTTGAAATCAAGTGAATGGAGAAAAAGGGGCTCTTATTAATGTAACATGGGTGGTTTATTATCCTGAGGACAGGATAATGATCCTCCGTCCCTGGGCAGTACTGATCAGTTGGTTCTGTGTTTCAGACATATTGATTGACTGCTTCCTGAAGGTATTGACAGCGCAGGTCAGAGAATGAAACATAACTAAGTCTGTTTATCTGTTTGAGAGGAAACTGAATGGCTCCCTGATTCCCACGTTTGTCCTTCCATCTTTCTCTGTATGTATTATTTTGTAATCTTTACCAACTACTGCAATTGATCTTGTAATAAGCAGACCTGGATCTCTCGACTACCTGTGAAAATCTGCTGTAAGGAGTGCACTGTCTTGTAAGATTCAAATGACATAACTGAAAATTTGCATCCACAATACCCCACTCTGTTCTCTTTCATCCTCCACAGGTCAGATCAGGTGAGCGGAGACGTGCTTCAGAGTCGGAGCTTGTTAAACTGGAGGAGAAGGTGTTGCGGATGGAAGCAGAGCAAGAGGCAGTCCTTACCTCCTTAGGTGAGGAACTAGACGCAGCTTGTTGCAGCCTGGCTAGGAACGGTGAAGACAAACTGCAGGTATTTTATTCTTGAACATTATTTTTAATGTTGTTGTTGTTGTGTGTGTTTAAAGTTGCATTCAGCCACTACAGGGCAGAGAGGCTTCAAAACACACTCACAGAAACACAACGCTCATATACAACTGGCTTGTTAATGAAGATATTGGCAAACAATTGCTTGTTTGCACATCCAGCAGACACTGAGCAACATGAGCATCCCATTGGAATGGTCCAATATTGGTCCAATATTGACTCACTGTTTAGCTCTGATGGTGGGCCAACTCCTGCACATTTTTTCATTAATTGCTTAATTATATGGTCAATAAACTAAATCAGAAGTGAGAAGTGAAAACTTTCCATCATAGTTACCTAGAACCCAAAATGACGACATTTCAATCAGTCAATCGCCTTACCATAATGTAAGACGAGGAAAAGCAGCACATTCTCCCATTTGAGAACCTGAATCTATCAAACTTTGATGCTTCTGCATAAAAAATGACCTGAAGGATTAATCGATTATCAAACTAGATTCATTTCCTGTTAGTCAACTTATCTTTGCAGCTCTGAATCAGATGCATGCAGGCACCCTCATCCCGGCCTACTTATCTTTCATTCGTACTGCACTGAATGCTGTGATGAAGGCTAATCGACTGGAGGCTTGTATTGACTATGAAATGATTTAATCTAATAATGAAACTGCTGAAGAAATCCGATAGGTGTGATTGTCTCATACTGCAGAGACAGGTTCTTAGTAAGTTTATATCAGAGTGTGTTTCTATGTTCCTGTGTGTACAAACAGGCAGAACTACAGTGCGTATTTGAATTATAAGTAGTATAAATTTGCTGTGGAACCTGATGTAAGATTACAGATGTATCTATTTACTTACAGATATTATAATACAGTTTACCTGAAAATTGCTTTCCACAGGACTAATACTCATTCCTGTAAAGCTACCAGAATCCTGTTTTGCTGCCTGTTTATATGTGGTATGGCTCCTGTACTCATTAGTGGCTTAATAATTGGACAAATAAGCCATTTAAAACAAAGTTTTCTGTTAGAGCTGTTACTGAATTCAGCTTTAACTATTACAGATTTGTTCAAGCATAGTATAATGTCGTAAAATTTCCATCCAAGTATTGCCATCTGTACAATTTTGAATACCCGCAAAAGAACACAGTGTACAGTAAATAGATACAATATAACTAGTCTGGTGGATGTTAAATTGTATACTGTACATTAAAGCCTGTTATGTAGTGTAAAGTTTCTACAGTACTACTGACAAGTGCTAATGTTTTACACACACACACACACACACACACACATGCTTGAAGCTAGTTTTCCTCTGCTGCTCCAGGCTAATGAACCCAGCCAGCTCTTATCTGCTCATATAGATTTCCCAGTCTGGTCCAGCAGTGCTGCAGGCAGACATGCAGCCAAAGACTCGCCTCATCTGTAATCTGTCATGTTGAAAAGAAGTCAAACTTGCTAGTGAGTGGCCTAATGAGGGAAATCATTAACAGTTAAGGGCTGTATTAAGTTTCAGTTACCTCGTGGTACCCTTTTTCCTTCTTTAAATGCTGTAATGCTTGAATTTGTACAACAGCGTAACGCTGCGTTGAAAGTTGATGAAAACTAAATTGGGGTAATGTGCTGTCATATGGGAGATCGGAAGTTTACTGTATATTGGAAGTTGATAAATTAGCTGGCAAGGAATATTTTAAATGCTTCCATAGCAACAAAACGCCAAGACAGCTTTCTAGTGAACCAACAAGTTAATGTACACATTTCTATGTGGTCTAGAACCTACACTTTAATATCAATGTTTGTTTAACAGGTGATTGTTTTTCTTGCTTTAAATGCTAAACCCAGTGGGACCCCTCCTCTTGGGATGCTTCCCTGTCCCTCTCTGTCTTCACTCACTTGTGACCTACTTCCTGTCCACACCTTCTTCTTTTAGGCTCAGCTCTGTAACCACAAAGTGTTTGAATCTAGCCTGGAACCTTTGTCAGTTTTGTTCTTTCTCCTCAATCTTTCCTGTCTTCTCCACTTTAAATGGTTTAATGAAGAGAAGAGTGGTAATTTCTCTTAAAAAAAAATCTCACTTTGCTCTTTTGAGTTGCTTTTAGTCTCTGCATCTCCACCTTTTGCTTCTC